>CAHIKZ030001507.1:130000-270000 GCA_903632075.3 Acanthosepion pharaonis | reverse complement strand
GTTAGGCAGTGAATATACATTTGTGCTATTTAACAACTTAATACCTATGTCGAATTGCAAATAGTTGTGTTGGGATTACTATGAGTTTGAATTTGTTATCAGAAGGTTTTTATATTAAGATGGTTAGTTTACGGGCATGTTCACCATATTAATCCGCAACAATATAGAATATAGACATTCAAAAATGAATCAATCACAAGGCAATTGAGTAAGAAACACCGATTATGAAATTTCAATAAAACAACATGCATTTATGTACAATTAATATACAATTTGAAAACTTGTAGTTTGATAATGCAAGAAATTGACCATTGGTAAATTGAGTTTCTTATTGATTTACAGTTCGAAATTGTTCAAGTGTTTAATAACTGGTCAAACAGAGTTAAGTGGAAAATATTATTTATACAGAAATTTGTGTAGTTTGTATGCGTGAATAAAGTAGGAGTTTAATTCTCTAAATTCTCCAGAGTTGTTTACCTTGGATTGTTTAGATATTTGATTGAATATTTACGAATACTTGTTAGTAGTGAGTTATTATCACTTTTTAGTATTGTAAGAAATTGCTCCTGATAGAGAGAAATGCTGTGTGTGTTGAGTCAGAGAAATTTGCGCAGCAAAAATGTAGCTGGTTATGATTTTGACTGGTGTGGATTCGTTTGGCACTTCTCCAGGATGAAATTCTGACTGCCTTCAATCGATCTGAACGCTTCCTTTTTATTTGGTTCTGGAAGTAGGAGTCAGTTCCAAATGACTAGGCGCAAAAAGATATTTTGCATGAATTTGCTACAGTTTGAGCCAATGAAAAGTCTAGTTCACTGGAACTAAGGTGTTGATTGGTTAATAGGTAATTTTGTGGTAGTGTGTATTATTCCAGAGGGGTGAAAAGATATGTATGGACTATTCCATCAGTTGTTTCTGTAAATTTTGTGATGTAGTTATTGAGTTCAATCACTGGACCAGATATTACAGGCATAGATTAAGTGGAAACTCAGTGGACAATAACTTAGCAGAACCCAATACGAGCAAACTGAGACATCCCTAGATACATACAGCTGAGTGAGAACGTTTTACCAACTATAGTTTAAATGAAAGGTTCACTTCAATATTCCCAGAAGGCTATCTGGATGAACAGATACTTTCAAAAAGTGGAAGAGTACAACAGGCAAAATGTTGTGATAATAACAACAGAGATGAGGATAATAGTCTAAATATAAATAACATGAATAATGATAACTCTTCATCCCAGAAATTCAGACAGAAGGCAATCAGGTAATATGAACAACAAAGATGAGGATAATAGTCCGAATATAAATAATGTAAATAATGATAACTCTTCATCCCAGAAATTCAGACAGAAACTGATGGTTCAATTTACTGTATCAATAAACAGGTACAAATGACAAACAGCCAATGATAGACAAAGACATATACAAGCACACACTGTTTGCCTTCTCTCAAACAGAGATTCTGGGATAAAGATGTATGCAAGCAGTTTGGCTTCCATCAAACGGACAATCAGGGACAAAGACATATGCAAGCAGTTTGGCTTCCATCAAACGGACAATCAGGGACAAAGACATATGCAAGCAGTTTGGCTTCTATCAAATGGACAATCAGGGACAAAGACATATGCAAGCAGTTTGGCTTCCATCAAACGGACAATCAGGGACAAAGACATATGCAAGCAGTTTGGCTTCCATCAAACGGACAATCAGGGACAAAGACATATGCAAGCAGTTTGGCTTCCATCAAACGGACAATCAGGGACAAAGACATATGCAAGCAGTTTGGCTTCCATCAAACGGACAATCAGGGACAAAGACATATGCAAGCTGTTTGGCTTCTATCAAATGGACAATCAGGGACAAATAAGTATCCATATATTTTCTGTTTGCCTTCCATCAAACAGACAATTAGCAGCAAAGACATATCCAGGCATATACTGTTTGCCTTCCATTAAACAATCAGAGGTCTTCATTGCAACCAGTTAATTTATGCTACAAAATGTAACAATATTTTAAAATATTCTGAAAAAAAAAAAAAAAACTTACCCAGAAGAAGAAATTAAATATGAAAAGGACATATTTGAGAAACAAGCAACTGCAACATCCATTTGTTCTTTTTTGTGTCATCTTTGAAGATTTTCGCTATTGGATGCACACACAACTGAAGATCTGAAAAAAAAAAAAAAAAAAAAAAACAGATGCAATCATGAGGACGTATCTATACACTGGTATGTACCAAAAAACAGTGAATTCACTCTAATAAGGATGTATCAAAAATATTTTCAGTTTTTACAGATCTTTACTCCAAAGTATATTTTATATCTAAAAATTCACTATATAATTCCTACAGTCAAATTACACTGAAAACACCAGTTCTAATTTGATCACTGAAGTTAAGCCATGTTGTGCCTAATCAATACTTAGATGTGGAACCACTTGGGGACACAGGGTACTGTAATCAATCTCTTGCCATCAGAAATATGTACCAGCTTAAAATAACCTACAAACGGTTGATAAACTGTAAAAAACCAGTCCATCACTATCTAGAAATACATTGTGATGATATGCTTGGCCATATTGCCAGTGATATAATCCTGAGATCGTTAAGGGTTTTGGGTCTCTTAGTATCACATCCCTTGACCCAGTTGGTATTGATCAAATACTATTGAAAAATATCATATATAGAGCATAACATAAGCTTTCAACAGAAAAACCGTTTCCATTATTTTAAGTGTGGTGACTTGTTACTTAAAATAAAAACTAGAAGTGGATGACCACCAATTATCAATCATAATACAAGATAAAGAGAAAAACATGACCACCAGTATCTGGGTAAGTAAGAGTTAAGATCACTAAAAGATACCATATGTAGGATATTGCATAATATTACAACCCCCACCCCCCAAACTCTGGTTCCTACATTTTAATGTTTTCCAACAGCACATCAGGAAGTACAATTTAAATTTTTACAATATGGCTGACTTTGAGGCTTTCTTATATACACAGCCAGTAAATCCTCCAATCTAATGCATTTCTGTGCTCGCTGCCCTTGATAAGAAAGGAAAACTCCAAGTCACTGGTTTTCTCAATCCTATTGAGAAGGTTATGAGTGGTTATTATAATATATTCAAAAGTATGGCTTGATTACAAGGACATCATGTCAGTGTAAGATCTTAATATTATATATGGTTGAATGAAAGTAAAACCTGTAAACTGGTCACATGATTTATGTATATGTATTAAACCTGTAAAAAATTAAAAATAAAGAAAAGAATGTGAATAGCTAGCTGCAGTGGTCAGCAGAAGCAAAAGTAAAACAAAAAATGCTTCTACTTAGGTCCTGTCATCCTTCTGTACAGTCAGAGTTAATCAATTTGAAATAAGGAAAGCACATTCCCAATCTGTCATTCTCCCACCAACCAACATTTCAAATAAATCAAAGACTCTCAAACAAAATGTCTGAAGTTCATGTTCTACTGTTCTGGATTAATCGTGTAGTCAAAATGATATTAGAATTCTTTGAGGTCTGACAAAAAATAAATATTTTTAAGCTGGTTAGCATTCCTTCATTTGAAATATTAAGATAATTGAAATTAATCCCTTCTTTTGGCCTTGTACCATATTAAGTAAATATCAGTAAATTACAAAGTAATAATAGTGTGACTAACCTAATCCCAAATTTCCCATAGTTGTAAAAAGAGCCTTACTGTTAACAAACATAAAAGTGTGTTTGGTCTATGAAATCAAAAGAAAACTCCTTTTTTTTTTTTTTCAAAAATAACTTGATTAAACTTAACTTTTTAAATCAACATCTACACTATAAAGAAGACCTTACACACTCATATGTAATATATACACTGGCATGAAAAACTTTTGGGACACGTTGGTATTAATTACTTTTGTTAATTTTAGATGCAACTGTCTCTTCTAATTGACATTTATTAGTAGTATACTCTTCTCAGTACATTCTATGATCTTTGAGGGCCAGAAAAACATTTTTTTTAATCAATTCGCCCGAAGCAAGGCAATAATGCTACTAAGATGCGAGGGGCAACTGGGAGTGAAAGAGAATGGCAAAGACTTTAGAATGAACCGGAAATCCATTCCTAAATATGCATCAAGGGGTAGGCTTCTACTCCTGTTCAAAAAACTGGGGAGGAGTATGAATTGGACAATAGGCGAAACTATCTCCTCCTTCCAAATGTTAATGTATTTTTATGAATTTTGTATAGTGGATGACATCTTAAGTAAAATAATGCTGAAAAAGGCCATGCAAAAATACTGGGTCACCATTGAAAATTTCACTTTTCAGCTTATGTTGAACCATCTTCCACATCAAAATGACAACCATCATGTTTATTTTAGCAGAAACTTTAGCCATGATATTAGTGTAAAAAAATAGCAAGCTAATATCCAACTACAATGACTTTCCAAGGCACCTTACACTCGTGTAAATCAGATGGAACAATTCCTATTTAAAAATTTGCTTCTTATTATGTCTTTATCATCTCAGATCTTTCATTGGTCCAATGGTTTTGCATGGACATTTTTCAGCTTCAAGCGGCTTAAACTGGTATATTTTCTGTTACACAGCACCAATGAAAGCCTAATAATTTTTTAATTCTCAAGGTCTGCAGACACTACTGATAACAGAAAACTACTAACCAATCTTAACTTCTCAAAAAAAAAATAAAGGTGTATGTAAGGAGGCACAATGGAGTAATGGATAGCGGCTTGGATTGAAGAATCAGAGAGCCAAGTTTAAATTCCAGTTGAATCCATTACATTCACCTATGTGGTAATAACTTTGGGAAAGGTATTAATCCTCTTCTTCTCCCACCAGCTATGGGTAAATAGCAGGACAGACCAAGTTTGATAGTCTTTGGTTACAGAGAGAGAAGGTGAGAAAAAAAGATTGGGTATAATGGGGACCGAGGAAAGGACAAAAGATGAACGGGATTCAAAAAGATAGAAGATGGCGATTGATGTTGTATTTAAATTTTTGAAGATTCTTGTTATCAGAGAAGCAATAAATAGGAAGGTGGTTCCACAGGGGAGAAGTGCATGAAAAGAAACTGTTAGAATAGACGAGACAGTTGCATCTAGCTAGTTCAACAGTAAAACAATGAGACCTGTTTGCCTATCTAGTAGCACGTTTAAATTCATGTAGTCAAGGCAAAGGAGGAGGCACTGTGAAGTAAGGGATAGCGGCTGGGTTCTATAGCTTTGGATGGCAACTGGTCTACTGCAGAAAGAAATGGTAACTTAATGTCGGGGGAAAAAATCTACATCAGTCATGTATTGAAAGATACATGATCGCCTAAGCATGTATCACACATGGCACATAACTACGTAGCTGGCCCCAAAAACTTTGCATGCCAATGTATGCCTATATCTGTTGTGTGTGAGTAACTTGTACGTTCTTGGTTGCCTGTAACTGCAAAGGAACTCTCTTCAATCATCTGCTCACTTCCAGCGACAAGGTCACAGCTGAATGTTCAACAAACACTCCCTCCCCACTCTCTTTTTTTCATGCACATAAATGTAAACCTTTTATTTAAACTAAAACATCTGAAAAGGACATTCATTTCACACAAAACCTTGATCCTTATCAACCGACTTTGAATTACACAAACTTAATTTCTCTTTTTGTATCTCAAGTGTTTTGTCTATATTTCTTAGATGAGAGTCTTAGGGACAAAAAGGAAATAAATCACCCAGAAAAAAAGGGTGCAATTGTCTACTCAGATGGTGTGTGTGGGAGGGGGAAGAGAATGTTACAAAGTGACCAAAATCATCTTGTATTGTTTCTACATGTGTCTTTGTTTTATCTCTGTTAATCTCTGTTAATACTTGTTTTCCTTTTGCTCCAAGTTACACAATAAAAGCAAGTTATTAGAATAGGCAATCACAACAGAGGTATCGTATCTATTTACACTATTTACATTGTTCGAACTGTTGTTCTCACCTTTATTGTCACATTCACAATGTTTCAGCCATTGTACACTCTGGCCTTCTTCAGAATCTGTATATATTTCTGTGATGAGGTATTGTAACTATTTAAACTAATTAAATTGTTCAAACTATTGTCTGCATCTTTATTGTCATATTCACAGCGTTTCTGCATATTTTACGCTCCAGCCTTCTTCAGGAGATATATTGGAATTTCAAACCTTTTATTTCATCCATTAGGCTAGGCCACAAAAATCCTCTAAGCAGGCCAAGCATAGACATGAATACAATATGGGAACCAGTAATACAGAGCGCTAGAGAAAAAAACAACAATAACAGCAAATTGTAATATGAGCTCTGGTAAAAAACCATTACTGAGACATTAGGTTTATAAGTCCCAAAAATTCATTCACTGATGTCCTCAAGGACACATGGCCAAGTAGATAGAATCATTGGTTAAAATAATCCAGTGATTTAACCCAAAGTGTTGTGAGTTCAATACCTGAAGAGATGAGTTACAAAAGGAAAAATAACTGAAACTGAGCTACCCATGGCATGTGGAACTAGAACAATCTACCCCGGTAGACAAAATAAAGGGTTTGGTTCAAAATTCCAATGTTTTTACCTGAAGAAGGCTAGCGTATAAAGGCTGAAATGTTGTGAATATGACAATAATGATGAGGACAATTGTCCGAAATAATGTAAGTACTCAGCTGTTTTGAACCAAAGTTGACCTCAAGAATTTTAGCTCAAAAATCTGAGTTAGGTCTATAGTATAGTTCAACCGCAAACAGGCTACCAGTGGCCAAAAACTCAGACCTACCGATAAATGAAGTTAGGTTACAGTATACAATAACCTGTGCCCAAACTATATATGGTCACACCATTTACCTGTATATTAAGACACTAACCATAATATCTTTTTATATGCAAACAACCTACAACCTCAATATAGTATATGGTACCTATCAGTGTGGTAGGTATCATATATTGTATTGGTATGACATAGCAAATATTTAAAATTCATCAGGTCTACTGATAAACACATTAAAGACAACATCAACTGATATAAAATATTAATACTGTAGATTACACATCATGCCAATTAGTTTATTGAAAGAACTGCTACGTATCATATACTACGTGTCATTACCATCATGAAATTGCACAGATGACATGCATACCATACCATACTATCTGAATGGCTAACTGAGTTAAACTGTACTTCAGTCAACATTTACACTTACTGTATCAGTTGTTGGATGCAATGTTTGCTGTAGCATTAATAAAATACTGAATTAGTCTTACTATTTTGTTATTTTATATTAATTTCTATGTTAATATGCCAAATATGTTCACCAAACATAAGTTTTAACCATCCTGGGTAAGATGATAAACTACATCCGCATCCTGGGTAAAACAATAAACTACATCCGACAGTAAGGCCTCCGATTTGGAGGTTTTTTAGGAGTGTGAAACTACTTCTTAATTGCTGGTGTTCCCAGGTCCACCCTGACCCGGTGTGGTAGCACCTTTTAGGGTCCCAGATATGGGTAAATAGTTAACCCCCAAACTGGGGTCAAAACATTATGAAAGTGTAAAAAGAGGTTTTAATACCAGCTATACGTTTTTGCGAAAAAATTACCAGCAATAAGTTTTTGAAGAAAAAATTATTACCAGCAATATATTATTAAAAAAAAAAAATATTACTAGAAATACATTATTGAAAAAAAAAAAAAAAATTACTAGAAATATTATTACCAGAAAAAAAAAAAAAAAAATATTACCAGAAATACATTATTGAAAAAAAAATTAAAGAAATATTTTTGAAAAAAAAATATTACCAGAAATACATTATTGAAAAAAAAAAAAAAAATATTACCAGAAATACATTATTGAAGAAAAAAAAAATATTACCAGAAATACATTATTGAAAAAAAAAAAAAAATATTACTAGAAATACATTATTGAAAAAATTACCAGCAATACATTTTGAAGGAAAAGTGATCATGCAATAAAAAATATTGTTAAAAAACCCAAAATTGATAACACGTTTTACAAAACAAACACGTTTTAGTGGGATATATTTGTGTCAGCCTGATGGGGATACAGTAAGTGGTGTAAGGAGTTCTGTCCAACTCGGTGGGAAAGGTTTGCATTTTATAACCGCCTTATAAGTCGACCCTTAATTTTGCAACAATTTTTTAGGCTTGAAAACTCAACTTGTATGCTGCAATTTATGGTATTATCAATGAGAGCAGAGGTCAAATTCCTGTTGGTTTGTTATATTCATTTATGTGCAAATATTCTTGAGAATGGTATGAATTTACATCTCCTCCCCCAGCTATGGGTTAATAAGTAAGACTTGTATAACTAAAACCATTATCTCCAAAAAGTTCTTACAATCTAAAAAAATATTTTCTGACTTTAAAAAACCTGCAAAAGGTTGATAAGCTGTAGAAAATGAATTAGTCTCTCATTTGAATCTGTGCTCTATTAAGTTGAATAAATATAAGTGTCTCATTTTAAATACTCTTGTGTGCCAAGTGCTGGCATGATTAAATTCTTGCCTTTAATCATCTGCCTCCATGGCATGTTGCTTATTTGTTATTCTATACTTAATCATTTTTTTTTAAATGATTTTCTCTGCAGCAACGGATGTGCAGGTGGTGTAATGGATAATGGCTTGAAATAAATCAGAAAGCAGAGTTCAAGTTAAACTTGTGTTTGTTACATTCACTTATGTGCAAATAACCTTGAGAAAGATATGATTCCATCTCCTCTCCTAGCTATGGGTTAAAAAGTAGGAATGAAAGTTTCTCTTAAGTAAATTAGCGAACTCCTTAAAAAAAATGGAATATTGCATCATTTATAAGGTATTAGCAGGAGATGTTAAACACTACTATTTTTTCTTCTTTCATTTTCTCACAATTAATCTAAATTGACTTACATGTAAATAGTAATTTGGGGTGACTTAAAAAAATTGATGAAATTGTTTTGGTTTTAAAATACAATACATTTCAATTCCATGTTTTTTTCGCTATACGATATGATTTAAATCAGTGATTATCAACCTTCTTCAGCCCATGTATGATTTCTTTCTTAAAAAAATTAAAATGGACCACTCATACTTTTACATTTAAGTCATTTGGTTTATTTTGTTTTATGGCATATCAACCTCAATGGGTTATTTAATGCTGCCAATATTTTTATGAATAGAATATGTATTCTTTGGTTTAGATTAGTTTGGTTTATTTTGTTTTACGGTATATCAACCTCAATGGGTTATTTAATGCCGACAACATTTTCAATTGCTGGTAATATTTTTTTCAAAAAAATCTATAGCAGGTACTTTTTTTTTTTCAAAAATGTAGAGCTGGTAATAATTTTTTACAAAAAATTATTTCTGGTATTAAAACCTATTTTTACATTTTCATTGTGTTTTAACCCCAATTTGGGGTTAACTATTTGCCTATAGCTGGGACCCCAACAGATGCTACCACTCTGGATCAAGGTGGACCTGGGCACACCAGCAATTAAGAGGTGTTTCCACGCTCCTCAAAACCTCCTGATCATCGGCCTTGCTGTTGGATGTAGTTTATCGTCTTACTCAGGACGCGGATGTAGTTTATTGTCATACCCAAGACGAGTTTAGGTTGATCAATTTTCACACTAAAATACTCAATGAAAAGACAAAGTAGTCTATTTACACTTTAAAATTTATTTTAGTATAATTCAAATATATGCTCTTAAGTAAGCGCTGGAGGGGGTAGTCAGTGATGACTTGGTTCATCAGGGAGTTTCGGGTCTTTCAACATCATACTCCCCATCAAGTCAACCCAATCGGGGAGATCAATCCCTGATTCCCCCTCTCAATCAAACACTAACAGCTACTCTGGCCTTAGATGAAGAAAGACCATGTCTGGTTGTTTGTAACAACCAATTCGTTGCACGAACTATCTTTTAAATAGCCCACAGTAGGGACTGGTTTCTTTTCTTTTTTTTTCAATGGATAACGGAGGAGGTAATCTAACGTTCCTAAATTTAACCCTTTTTTTCCCTAAGCATGGTTTGATGTCTTAATCTAAATATTTGCCGTTTTGATTTTATTTGTACTTGGGGCGGGGGGGACTTAAACTCAACCCTACTATCACATTTTTATCCTTTAGCCTGATTCTTAACATTATTAAATTTAGTAAATAAATACTACATATAATATTTTATATAAATAAAAAAAATGATATATATATATATATATATATATTTATATATTTATATATTATATGTTTGGTACTTATTAGAAAGCTCAATATCAGAGATAGAGCTAACATATTTGGTTGGATAGATGTGAGTTTGTGACCTTTTTTTCACGCTTTTAGCAATTGTCAAACAAACGTTTGTCTGACGATTGCTAAAGCGTGAAACCCAGGGTCACAAACTCACATCTATCCAACCAAATATATATATATATATATATATATGATAAAAAATTAAATAAATATAGCACTGCATAATACCTACGTAATTTAAAAATTTTCAAATATAATGGACATGTGTGAAATTAAATAAAATATTATATTTTTTAATTTTTCAAAGTATAAATAATTTCGATACATTTTTGTGAAATGACTACAATATTTTATGGCCATAAATTCTCCGTAAAAATGCTATGTAGATTACATTGAGAATCACTGATTTAAATGACTCAGAACAGATATATCTGTGTGTATTCAGGCAAAACATATAACCTATTTTAATTTGTTAAATGACACAAAAACGAGGGTTGAATATTATTTCCAACATTTATTTAACAATTAGTATTTAAGTTTTCATCTAACCTTTGATCTCACAGGTAGAATTTATTAAACAAGTGCTCCCTAATAGCTAATCCTCATGAATAAAAACTGAAACAATCAAATATATGAACTGCAATATATTGAAGCATCATTTCTCATCCAAATATCAGAGTTAAGCAATGTCGGGTCTGGTCAGTACCTAGATGGGTGACTGCATGGGAATACCAGATGTTGTAAGCTTGGATGTGTGGAAGATGTAATGGGCTTACGGCCACATCAATTGAAATAACAGTTCTTGTACAATCACTGAAGTTGAGCAATGTCGAGCCTGGTTCAGCACCTATGGAGGCCAGTTCCCATACGGTCACTGAAGTTAAGTAATGTCAACTCTGGTTAGTACCTAGATGGGTGACAGTTTGGGAATATCAAGTGCTGTAAACTTGGATGTGTGTAGGCGGTTTAATGGTAATGGTAATATTAGCCATTTCCCTAATAAGGAAACATTTGGCATTCATTGAACGAGCAGCCAGTAGTTTTTGGTTGAAATTTATAAAATCTTTCTCTTAAAACACATTTTCTCAAGTCCAGTAGTTGTTATTGCTCTTTCCAGTATTGATGGGGGGGGGTTCCTGACAACCCCCCCTACCTATTTGAAGTAGGGTAGAATGTCATCATCTTCATTATGTCATTATTTTCTTAAGCCTACTTTTGAAAATAAATCATATATATATATATATATATATATATATATATATATATATATATATATATATATATATATATATATTTATTTGCGTCTAGCATGAAACAGACTGTCGCCTCTAAATGTTGACTTCAATGTTCACTTTTATAATATAAAATTTATATATATATATATATATATAAACTTTATTCTCTAGGATTACATCAAAAACATGTAAAAACGTTACACACATGCAATCGATGTGTATTATTGACACATATCAGGTCTGATGAGATGTTACATCGAAACGTGATTGCAATGTGTAGCGTTTTTTTAGCTTTTTACATGTTTTTGATGTAAAATAAAGAATATTGCTTTATTTTTGTATTGAGCCCTCTTTTAAATTGAGTGTCACGAATCTCTGAATTGGATCCTATTCGTTCTCTCATTTCACATGAACATATATCAGAACCTCCAAAAAATCGATAAAAAAAAAAAAAATCAATACTTTTCGATTCTGTGAGAGAGACCATGTTGTCTGAATGTTAAACTACAAAAATTATTTGCAAAAACTTTATTCGCTTGTTTTTGTTTTGTTTTTTTTTACGAGTGGACCATTATTAAGTAGTACACTGTCTGTACACATTTTATTTGAAGGCATCGATGGATATTTTTTATTTCTTCGGTGTTTTTAGTTTGAAATACAATTTGTTTTTTTCGCAACCACCAGTTTATTACTTTTTATTCTGATTTTTCTTTTTTACAACTTCCCCTATTTATTACGACCCACACCATTTTTATTTGCCGCACGTGTATAGCTTTTGTTTACCTCTCTTCCGTTTCTTTCTTTCTATCATTCTAAAAAAAAAAAAAAAACATCTCTTTAACGACCCCCGAAAACATCGACTGATTTTTTTTTGTCCCATTTCTTCCTTGTAACCAAACGTTTTTTTTCTTTCTCTTTCTATCTTTTTCATCCCCTGTTACTACTTTCCTCTTTCTCTCTTTTCCAATGAGTCATTCAGTTTGTTTTTAATCAATCATTTTATCTAGTTTTGTTTCATTCTTTTTTATTCCCCCCCGCTCACGCCTACTCAGTCTATTATAGCCACACGAACCGTCCTTTTACTCCCGATTCCTTGCAGTGTACAATCAATTGGCAACAATCTCTATTGCTACTCTTCTCTTTCCCGCCCTTAACCAGCAAGTGATCGACCACGTGAGCAGGAAGAAGCCACCTGATTGGTTAGTCGCTGACCTGAGTGAAGTGCATCATCAACCACACATAAATGTCCAGCCTTAATTACAAAGAGCAGGTCGCATGTTGCTATGATCATATATACGCCAACTCATGGTCCCAACTCATACAATGAATGACAATTTCTCGTACGATTTTCTTGTTGAGATTTAAAAACAAAATTACTCACCCTTCTAGCCACCCATTTTTATTTTTTTCATTTTCTCAGGAACAAAATAAGGCAACGAAATTCATTTTCTTTATATTTTTGGAACTACTTAAATAGATTGGTCCACTTGTAAAAAAAAATAAGAAAAAAAATTTCGGGAAATATTTATTGTAGAATGTAGATTAGTAGACATTTCACAAGTCACGATATTTGTCAGGTAACAAAAATAACATTGATTTTTTATCGATTTAGAAGAAGAGTTCTATTCCTTACATCGATACAATAAAATCGATCCTTGACTTTTTACAGAGTTATTGAACTTGTTTGTTTTACTTTTACGCAAACGTTCTTTTTTTTTCATTCGTTCCAGAAATTAAGTATATTGATTAACGAAAAATAAAGATACACTAAGTGTACAGTGGCTTATAAACAAAATAAATAGTGACTATTTATTTTGTTTATAAGCCACTGTACTCAAATTTTGACTAGATATTTAATTAAACAAGCCCACTATTGGCGTTTGTGTTGCTTAACCCCATCCCCGCCAATTATTTTGGAAAACGTTTCATATTCAGACGGATTTTTTAAAATTTGTTTTTAATATAGTGACTAAGAAACTGAGGAGGCACCTTGAAGTATCCGAGATGTGGCTAACACCTCTACGAGACGTGTTGACATTTGGACTCATTTCAAGATCAGAAGGGCATTAAAAAAGGGTCAAGATCGACGTATAAACACGTCTGTAGCTAGTTTTGGAATATAATGTTTTGGACGTGTTTATTTGTTCGATTCTGAAAAAGACACTTTCAGTAAAAACGTGGAGGTTAAACGATTCAAAAATAAATAAATAAACGTAAAATTAAATCAAAAGTGTTACGAAAAATAGACTTAGGACAGGTGCAGAATAGATGGTGTATTTATAGTAAAACAAATAAATAAAAATAAACATAATAAAAAGAAGATTAAAATTTCACCATCTCTAAAAATATATGTATATTCAGAATCGCTAGGTCATAAAATCTGAAATTCATGTTTCAATCGACCAACCAGTCATAAATTATCCCGACCAAGAATACGAATATGATAATACAGCGAGTGAATCAGAAACAAGAGTTGCTATCAACAAGGATATAAGGACACTATTCAACCTATACAATAAGGCAATTCTGAGAGAATTGGAAATCTTACCAGGATTCAACAATGGCGGCCACAATCTTAACATAAGATATGCAGAGGATACAGTGTTGATAGCAGACACGGAAAAGAAATTACAAAACCTCCTACAGAAGGTAGAGAAGGAGAGCAAGAAGAAGGGACTAAGCATAAACTACAAAAAGACAGAATGCATGGTCATCAGTAAGAGGATGAGCCCGAAATGCGATTTGCCGTTTGAGAACACAAGAATCAAGCAGACGCGGAAGTTTAAATATCTAGGAAGCGTCTTGACGTTAAGTCAAACACTGAGATCCATGGACGTAGTGGGATGGCCAAGAACATATCCCAAAAGCTGGGCAGAGTATTGCGAGACAAAGAAAAGAATGCTGAGCTGTTACATGATTGTTACATTAATGTTGGATGGTCTCCTCAAAGATGAAGAACAGAATCGAGTTGACAGAGATGTAGTTCTACAGAAGGATGCTAAGGATATCATGGATCAAGCATGTGAGCAACGATGAGGTCTTGGAGAGGATGCAAACAAGGAGGACTCTTATACTTAACATCAGAAAGAAGCAGATGAAGTTTCTGGGACATGTAGAGAAAGGAGGGCCTGGAAAATCTGGTACTCACAGGTCGAATAGAAGGAAAGAGAAACAAGAAAAAGCTATGCATGACATACCTGGCGGGCTTAGGCAAGTGGATGGCAGAACGTGGTCTGGGTGTGGTGGCAGATGAACGAAACATCGAGATCTACAAAGGATAGGGGGAGGTGGAGAGCCATGATCGCCTACGTCCTGAAAGGACACGGCACATAAACAGAAAAGAAATCGTTAGCCAATGAAAATAGAAGTAGCACTTTCGAAGTGGACCTCTCTCTCTCTCTCTCGATATATAATCGACTCTCCCGTCGAGATTCGACGTATGAGGGTCAAGCAGATCAGTTTCCAGGAAACCGACAGCCCGACACCGGCACATGAGATTTGATTATAGTGGTGAAGGTTTCGTGCAGGACCATCCACACTTTTTGAAGGGACGAATACAGAGACCTGGTGCACCGAATGCCACAAAGTTCCCAAACGACCCTCCGCAGGTTTTAAATTCAGAGTTGTCCTTCTCCTAGACCAGTTGCCATCCAAGGCTATAGAATCCAGGCTGTCCTGTTATTTTACCAATAGCTTAGGGAGAGGAAGAGGATTCATACCTTCCCCAAGGGTATTAACACGTAAGTGAATATAATGGATTCGACTGGAATTCGAACTCGGCTCTGCAGTTCCTTAATCCAAGCCGCTATCTATTACTATATATATATATATATATATATATATTATATTATATATATTATATATATATATTATATTATATTATATATATATATATATATATATATATATATATATATAATAATATAAAAAAGATGGATGGAAAATCAACCTCAATCAGAATCGATGAAATAATTTCATCCATTCTACGACACATGCGCGACTTTAGCCGTCCATACAGTCCTGTGTTGACACTAAAACATACAACCTTTCTTTCACCCATATTTTTAAGCAGGTCGCTTACATACATACAGTGGCCTAAGAAAGTTTTTTAGCCAGGAGAAATAAACTACATCCAATTTAATTACGTAATCCCTATTCAACATAAACAGTATTTGGAACTAGTATGGAGTAGGTCCTCCATTTGCTAGTTTCAGTGCTTGTATTCGATCAAGTTATCAACAGTAGTCTCATGCATATTTTGCCACTCCTTAAGCAATATTTCTTTAAGGGTTGCCAAAGATGTGATTTTGGTTGCACGCTCTTGAAGTTTTCGGTCAAGGTGCTCCCATACGTTCTCTATTGGATTCATGCCATGGTTTTGGGCTACCCCTGGCAGTGACTTGATTCCTTCCAGACTTTTGCTACTTTGCTCGTATCACATGGCGCTCCATCTTCTTGAAAAAAGTAGACATTCTTGTCAATCTGATTGGTTTCAAATAGTGTAGTCCTTGCTGACGAGCAGTTGAATGGTCCAAAATACTGGCAAATATTAGAGAAATATTTGACAGAAAAAAAGATGAGACGTTATTACACAAACCAAAATTGCTGTAATCAAGAGTGGCTAAAAACTTATAGCTCACAGTACATATTTACAATCTACCGGACTCTCTCTTGTATGCACCAGAACATTTACATTTGAACTCTTGAACTTCCAACTTTCACTATCTTTCTGTATGTTTGTGTTATATAAAAAATTATTTTGTATATATTATGGCTATGTTCGTTTTTTTCTATACATAAAATCATTATAGATATATGGTGGGAACGGGCGTTGTCATAAAATAACTTCTACTACCCACCTTAAAGGATAGGTTTGGAATCAGGGTACGTTTAAAAAAAATCATTAAAAATTATGCTGTTTTCGGGACAAATGAAGAGAGATAGAGGTTTGAATAAACGGACAGGTTGGAAAAAGTGGGAAATAAACTGGTTGGTGGTGCGGGGTCAGTGGTTGAGTCGAAATTTAAATACCCAGCCCGTCTATTCCTCATGACACTGCCAGTCAGTTATGTGCCATGCGTGAAACACGCTGAGGCGATCATGTATCTTTTCATACATGACAGACGAAGCAGATTTTTTTCCCGCAGTACGTTGCCATTTCTTTCTGCGATAGACCAGTTGCTATCCAAGGCTATAGAACCCGGTCTGTCCTGCTATTTATCCATAGCTGTGGTGGTGGTGGGGGAGGATTCATACCTTTCCCAAAGGTATTAGCACGTAAGTGAATGTAATAGATTCAACTGGAATTCGACCTCGGCTCTCCGATTCCTCATGCCACTATCCATTATACCACCATGACTTGTACGCGGTTATAAGATTTCTACAAATTGTACTCTTTTTCGTTACATTGAAATGGTTTTTTTTTCTTGTCTAAACCCAAGCATGAAAAATATTAAGCAACTTCGGTACTAATTTTTTTTTTTGTTAGTTACCATCCTAGAGAAATGACTGCCAAAACATGCCCAAATCATACAGATGCATGCTGGAATGTCTTCTTAACTAATAAAATTGGTCACTTCTCGGTTTCATCTACCATATTTTTGTTCCTTCTTGTCTTCAAGTCAGAACGCTGCGATTACTTGTCTGTATCCCTTTTTGTGTGTTTACATCATTCTTAGTTTGTGAACCTTTTTGTCTCATTACTTTTGCTTTGCCTACTTTTGTCTTGCATTTATTGTTTGCTTAGAAGTACCTTGTTCTTTTCTCTTTTGTTATTGTTTACTGGAAACTTTGTCAATTCTATTTGTTGGGAAATTTTGCCAATTACACTTAACTACGTACTTCCACAGAAGCGCGATACCTAAGGTTTAAAATGAATTTTTAACGATGAACAATTTTTCTTGAAGCTTTTATTTTAGTTTAAATTTCAAGTTAATAGTTCAAATTTAATATTTCCAATAAGCAAAATACTTTGCTGTATTTCAAAAGTAATTTAAATTAACTGGAAGGATATTTCGTTTTGAAATCGCTAATTTTAACGCCATGGGATGGCTAAAAATGGTGCTAAAATCAGCAATTTCAAATCGAAAATTCCATCTACCAGAAAAATGCAATTCTTTTCATTAATAAGTCTTTCAAAAATAAAATATACTTTTCTGACGCTTTATTTTAGGAATATTAACTGATTTAAAGTTTAATCTGATTTGAAACAAATGTTAGTTGGTTTTAGTATAAAATATTGCAGAAATGCATTTTTAAAACAGTGGTAGCTGTTTATTCACGGTATTGACAGGTTGATAGCTTGACTGACAAACGGAAGTTTATCCAAATTTTTTTCTATGGTGGGCATATCTGTAAAAATTAAGGAATATAGCGTGAGTGTCTTTTTATACAATTTTATCTACCCAGTAATCTTTAAAAATTAGGAAAATATTCTCTGTAAGCTAATGTTTTCTTGAAATTTAGGTACTTTATTTTTAAATTTATCAAAGTTATCGCTCTTATTTTCAGATAATATCGTGTATGGATGCCCGTATTTACAAAACCCGGCCCGTTTATACATTATACAAATTCTTCTTAAAATATTGGCGGTCGCTGACTTGTAGTAAGATTTTCCCTTTTGTGATTAATATAGTTTTTACTATATAACAATATCACATCACCGGTACAAATTAATACAGAAATTTAAAAGATTTAAAATTTTATAGATTACTGTAATTAAAATTTTAAAAAAATGAAAATAATCATTGTAAAAATTCATTGTTCATCGAATTTTTTTTCTCAAAACAATAGTGTTCATAATATAATTTAATAAGTAATTAAAAGTTTTTCTAATTAAATAATGTCTTAGTTTTATTGTATATTTTTATTTTATGATTCAGAGCAGATTTTTGGTAACTGGTGATCCTGTTTTACAAAAAAATAATGAATCGATGATTTAAATTCTCCAAGGAGTTCGGCGTATAACCAATAAGCATTAAGTAGTACAAAAATAAATTTCTTGAAAGAAAAGATGAAATAAGTGTTGTAACAGATGTAAAAATCAAAAATGTTTTTTTTCTGAAGGAGAAACATTTCTAAAATTATTTCATTCATTTGCGAATGAACTCCTGTAAGTTTCTTTGAAATCCGACAATTATTTGATTTTTGCAAGAATTTTCAAATCAATATTTTTCAACGAAAAAATTGTTTTAAAAATGTTAAAATTTCCTATACTGATCTTTGGTACCCCCATTACACTAACGCAAGAAAAACAAGATCTTTTAACCAAAATTTCAATCTTTTCAAAAATAATAAATCAAAAAATATTTTGGTCTTTCCCCTTAATAATTTATTTAACAAAATTTTGTTTTTATTAACTTTGGGGTATTTTTTCATCATGGTATGCTCATATTTTAGCGAATCTTTGAGGTACCTACACTTTACCATGGCTAATTACTCTACACTTTCACAAAAAAACTTTGCAATACTGGTGTAAGTTGGTTATTACAAAAATTTCCATTTTTTTTTTCATGCAAAAAGCCATGGGATGAAAAATTTACTGCTGTGTTTGAGACTAATCACAATATAATTGTTAAACTAGCAACTGGCGAAATTTTAAACTACAGTTTATTTACATTTTTACAACCGAGTTTATGGGCTACACAAAAAATAATAGTCGTGCCTTCGAATTTGTAAATTTTAAAATAAGTTTCACTGAATTCGTTTAATATTCAGACGTTGTATAGAAGCAGGCCAAATGACAACGAGAAACAATAACGAACCAATCAAGTCGTTCTATTTTGTTGTTCAAAAGTTCTAAGCTCGGAAACTATATAGTTTATAGAACAGTTTCGTAACCTTTTTTCCCCCTTGTGGTCTATTTTTGGCGCAAATAAAATTTCAGACCCACATAAGCACAAACCAAAGCAAAATGTCGTAGAAAATATAAATCTTGACTAATGACTACACTGCTCCAAGTTTCTTCGGGTCTATTTAATATATTTCTCGGGCCCACCTTGTGAATCCTCTGGAAGGATATATAAATAAAGTTGGTAACCCAAAAACTAGTAGACGCACTCACTCCAGAAGGTACCGGCAACTTCAACGGAACTGTCTTCAGACATGTAGCCACTTTTACCGACAAGCTTACGCCCAAGGACACAGCTGAAAGTTTATCAAACTCCTTTTGACAGCGTCTTTCCCTGTTTGTTTTTTTCTTTCTGGATATGATTGTTAAATTTTGTTACGGTACAGTCTCTAGTTGGACTAAAAGCAGTGGCAAAGAAAATTTACACATGTATATGATGGGTTTTCATTGTTAGAGATGAAAGGAAATGGAATAAATTTCAAGACAATATTTTCGTATGTTAGTATATAAAAAAGAGAAAATGCATAAATATGCATGAGAATATACCGTATAGAACCGTGTATAAGCCGACTTAATGTATAATACAAACCCTGAATTTTTTTGCATTAATTTTAACCTCTCCAGAAAAATTTACCTTTGTATAGTGCAACCGCTCACTGAAAATATATGATATTTAACCTCTTCAGAAAAATTACTTGTGTATAGTACTGGAGAGGACCGCGTGTTTACATGTTAAATTAGAAACAAGTGCTATTTATTTCGGCTAGAAGAAGGTCCAATTACAAGAACATGGCGGACTCAAGTTGAGTCCAACCGAAGATGTAAAGAAAACAAACAAGAGCGAGATATATGTCAACAAATATATGTATTAGACAGCAAATTTACAAGTGATAAAGACATCAACATCTGTGTTTGTGTGTGAACGTAACGAGTTTGTATATTGGTGAAAGTTTGTACGTACGTGTGTTTAATGGCGTTTTCACACAAGTGGGCGAAGCGCAGATCTCTGCGAAAGATCACATTTTTAAATGTGTGCGCTGAAATGCAAAGTAAAAAGAGAACGAGGAAGAAGTCGCCCAGTATTTATAGTGTAGGGAGAGCGACCCCTAGTGAACAATTAGGGAATTAAGGAGGAGTTAACTCCGACAGTACGACATCTTAATTTTTGTGGAAAAAAAAAAAAAAAAAAATAAAAAATTTGCACTAGACTCAACTATATACGGCAGCTGAAAAGAAAGATTTAAAAGTTAACAATTAGGAATCGTGTGTCTGTATGTATTAGTGGTACACCTGTGTGTTTGTTAAAGTTCAGTCACCTGGGGAAATATAGTATTGTGCTGGTGTTGCTTTTGCTGCATACTAGAAGGAAAGGGGAGAAAAGAGAAAGAAAACAGGAAATGTCCCATTTTTATAGCTGTTTTACAGCGCCACTTAATGGTGTCCTGGTGTCGCATCCACCTCTATGGCTATTGGTGAATTAGCTCCCTTGCTTTAAAAAAATGAATTAAAATGTATACCTTTCTTGCTAATGTGCTATTGGGTCACATCCTCCTAATTTTTGAAACTGCTCCTAGGAGGCGTTCTCCAGCACTATAAATACTCTGCGATAAAATTTTATAATTCTCTTCTTACTTTTCCGCATTTATGACAACATGTCAAAGTTCTCGCGGAAGAATGCGATTATAACACGTTTCCCTTTTTGGGAAACGCATGAAAAATATTAGGTTGGTGCAAAAATAATGACGTAATAAGGTCGTTTTTTGACGTAACGTCAAAAAACGACATTCTTACGTCATTATTTTTGCACCAACCTAATACATACATGTACACATAAGTACACACATTTACTCACTTCACATACTTTGGACCAAAATGTTTCCACATTCATTTGTTACACACATTGTTATTGTCTTTGTCACTTGTAACCCTTTCTTGTGAATACATTATCATTTGTTTGTACACACATATATTGGGCCTTGTTGTTTCTTTACATTTTTTTTAGGTGGACTCATATTCCGAGTCTGCCATCTTTATTGTGGGTATTTCAGGAAATACACCTGTTTATCTCAACGCATGCATCGACCCGCAATACTGGCAAAGCTTTGTTGGTGGTGGGGAAGCCACAATTTTACCAATTTTTTCATTATAATCATTGGGAGTAGGATCGCAAATAATCTTTATTCAATCTTCCATTGACTTCAACTAGCTTATCAACCTAGTCGTGGCACAACACAATAGACCTTTGGCACTCTGTCAGCTGATTAAAAAGTCAATAGAATTCAATAAACCAATTCTCAATACTTGAAATCACTCCCATTAACAAAAAATACAGAAATCCTATTTTTTTTTAGTTTGTACAGAAGGATGCATAGATTGCCATGGACTGAATATGTGAGAAATGAGGATATTTTAGGGAAAATTGAAACAAAAACGGGATATATTTCAAATCAGAAACAGATCATTGAAATTTTTAGGACCCATAAAGGCTTGGAAAATTTGATACTCACAGAACATAGTAAAGGTAAAAGAGACTAAAGAAAGCAGCAAATAATCTACCTAATGAGCATGTGCAATTGGTTGACAGGACAGGGATTAGGAGAGATAGCAAAAACACAAACCTTATTAAGAGCGACAAAAGGACAGGAAGTTGCAGAGAGCCATGATTTCCTATGTCCCGAAGGAGCAGAGCACATAGAAAAAAATATGATGGTCCCCAGGCTACTATAAAATACTATTTCTTTTATTTTGCTTTGTCAGCTGTAATGTTCAAAACTGAACCAAAAATGTAGTGAAAGCGGTTTCTCTGTTTCACCTCCTTCTAATGCAAACTAAATGAGCTTCAAATATGTTTGAATTGTAGGAGAAGGAAAACTGAATGAGATCTGGAGAAGCACATACTATGCAGCTAAGGAAAGGGTCCTTTGCACTCACTCGATGGTCCCAACTATGGTCGACTCCTTTAATAAGCGTATCTTAGATGCAGCACAAGTGTTATGTGATACACACTCTTTATCTTTTTCTTTCTCTACTGTTCCTCTCTGCAGTAGACTGGTTAAAAATCAAGGCTATAGAACTATTTAACCCACATCTGGGGAGTTGTGAGGAGAAGAGATGAATTCAGCTTATTTTACAGTTTCTCAATTTTTAATTTCTTAAATTTATAGAATAGCAAAACAAACCATTAGTGTTATGGGCCATGTCCTTAAATCCGATATACGTTAAATCGAGTTTTAATGTATATCAAATATAATTTGTCATTTCTGTAAAATGAGTAACTGCTGAAATACATTAATGTAAAGATCATCCCTTCTTCATTAAAAAGACAAAGAACTGATCTCAAAATTTAGGCAAAAAACTTGCTTTACTTACAGTAAATTTATTTTAGAGTGGGTGCTGAAAAATTCCCAATCTGACCTACCTCCCAAAAATCAGTATTTCCTTCGCCAAAGATCAGAAGACTGATTTGGGGACGTGGATTGGACCTTGATTTCAGCAGCACGTCATATCGATAAAAAAAAAAATCATACTGAAACATCTGTTCTTAAAAGTTTAAAAATAAATAACAGGAACATGGAAAAGAGACGGAAGGGGAGGTAAGAGAGGAGAAAGATAGAAGAGCAAAAAGAGAAAGGGAAAGAAAAAAGAAGTGGGGAAAAAAATGAAGGGAAAAAGAAAGAAGAGAAAAAGAAAAAGCGCAAAAAAAACGAGAAAAATAAGAGCAAAAAGAGAGTTAAAGAGCAAAAGGAGAACAAAAAGAAAGAAGAAAAAAGGAGAGCAAGAAGAAAAAAGGAGAGCAAAAAAGAAAGAAGAAAAAAGGAGAGCAGAAAGAAAGAAGAAAAAGGAGAGCAAGAAGAAAAAAGGAGAGCAAAAAGAAAAAAGGAGAGCAAAAAGGAGAGCAAAAAGGAGAGCAAAAAGAAAGAAGAAAAAAGGAGAGCAAAAAGAAAAAAGGAGAGCAAAAAGAAAAAAGGAGAGCAAAAAGAAAAAAGGAGAGCAAAAAGAAAAAAGGAGAGCAAAAAGAAAGAAGAAAAAAAGGAGAGCAAAAATAAACTCAGCGCTATTATCAAAATGACAGAAACCGCATCACTTGAGGACTACCAACAGCAACAACAACTAAAATGGATAGCACATGTAACTCTAAGAGAAGGTAATGACATATGTTAACACTTCACATCACATCAAATAAAAGGTTTGAAAGGAAACCACCATCAGTACTAGAAAGAGTAATAACAACTACCAGATTTGAGAAATCTATTTTCCTAAAAACATGTTTTAAGAGAAAGATTTTATAAATTTCAATTGAAAAGATTACTAGCTATACAATCAATGAATGCCAAATGTTTCCTTATAGGAAAATGACTAATATTACTGTTGTGGAGTAGCTGAACACCCCCACAAGATGGATAGGTCTAAGACTATTTAAACAGCACTCTCTTTTACCAAGGGAGAGGAGTTAACAATTACAGTTAACTCTGCTTGTCGACTTTCTGTCTCCAAGCAGAGAGGAACTCAGATAAGGCTATGCCAAAGGGTAGAGTCTCGTCTGTGGAGGTAGACAGCTACCCGACCCTATGTATACAGTGTCTATGGGCAATTTTTGCCTGGGCCTACAGGCTCGGAATGCCTCATGTTAAAATCCAGCCATGCGCCAAATCCCACCTTGTGGGGAGGTCTCGGGTAAATACCAAGGAGTTAATGATTACAGTTAACTCTGCTTGTAGACTTTCTGCCTCTGGGCAGAGAGGAACTCAGATGAGGTTTTGCCTATGGGCAGAGTCTCATCTGGAGAGGTAGACAGCTGACCAACCCCATCTATGTGAGGTCTACAGGAAATTATTGCCTGAGAGTATGTGCGTGGAAAAACCCATGTTAAAAACGAGCTTTGGGTCACATCCCACTTTGTAGGGAGATCTCAGCTAAATACTGAGTAGTTAACGGTTAACTATTTATTACATTAGTCTGTGTTCTCGACAATATACCATGTTATTCTCTGGAATAAAACTACTTATTTTTTATATGTGTGTAAACCTTAATGCATCACACAGGATTTTTCCACTGTCTTTCGCTTAACCATACTTAACAATCCAACATATTTCTTCTATGATGTGCCATGTTTCTTCAGGACAAGGGCAATAATGACTGTCCTTTGTAACTCTTAGTAAAGTTTATCTTTTTGCTATCTCACCTAATTCCTATTCTACCAACCATATACATATGTTCATTAGGTACGTTATGCACTGCTTTGTTGTTAATCATATGTTAACTTCATGGTATTCTCAACATGCTTCTGTAGAAACACATTTCTGTTCATCAGATATATGATTGTTCAGCATTTACTATCATATTGGTGGACTGATATTGCATAAGAGTTTAGTACTCTTTCTTTCTAATGAAAGTTTTTTTTTTTTATTTCTTAATACTTTGCTTAGCTTTTGAAAGGCATCTTGCTCTATCCCAATGCTCATTCAGATTTTGGTGTTGCACTTTACATCCTCTGTTAAAACACTTCCCAGATATTTAAATTTTTTCTACTTGCTTGATTTTTGGTATCCCCAATTTGTAAATCGCATGTTGAGCTGTTCCTTTTGCTGACAAACATATATTCTATCTTCTTACAACTGATGTTTACTCCTTTCTTTTTGCTTTCCTTTACCATCTTCTGCAAGAGTTCTTGAAGATTCCTTTCTGGATTTGCTATCAACACTGCATCATCTGCATATGTTATGTTGTTAAGATTGTGGCCACATCCAAATAAAACATTATGCATATGTTACCAAAACTAGTATGCTACTGTTGCACATACTCATTATCCATATTGATGCACTTGTCCCATTCATTCACAAATGCATAAATACCCTCTTTGAACTATGTGATGTCGAGCAACTAGAGTCATGTGTTCATCTTGTCTGGTTTTTGCACAAAGTGACTCACTCAACTGAGAAAAACACTGGTGTTATATAGCTCTCCCAGTGCCAGAACCCCACCGACTATTGTTAATACCTGCCAAGTATCATTCATATGCAAATAGTCAGTGCAACCTCGTCGAAGGTCTTCTCTCAACAGCTCATTATGGAAAGGGATGGAACTCCTGATGCTTACAGCACCACATACAACCAACTCTGCATTATTTATTGGGCTGACTAAATTCTCTGTTACAAGTCATCTTTGCGCCTCTGCAAAATAAAGAAAAAGTCACCAACCTAAAAGTCTAAAAGGTATCGTACTGTCTGTTCTCCTCTACAGTAGGCATACTGTTCCTCTTTAAACACTTGTACGACTGTTGCCTGTATACCATTTTCAAAGTTCAATGAAGTGACTTCATTACAGACACTGAAGACATCAATAGTGCCAAAAAACAAAGAAACTAGCTAAGCCAACCATGGTTAGAAAGCTATTAACTCAAATATCCTTTTACTAAAGTTGGCTTTCAACCAATTCAATAAGGGGTTCATGAACGAAACAAAGAAATTCTTTAAAAAGGGCCATAGTCTTCTGTGGTAGTAACTACCACAAATAAGTGAAGAAGATTGTCCATAGGCTGCCTTGGTGCCACAAGATTTTCCAGATAAGTTTCCACACTGAATTAATCTACAGACTCAGAATAGAGGGATGATGAAGCAGTGTCAAGTCAAATAAATATTTTTAATCTATTAAAAAATCATAAAGAATCTTTAAAATATAAAAACTATGAATGTAATAAACAATACTTCATTTTTAATGCAAACAGCTGATAAATCAATGCATACACAGGGTGTCCATAATGTCTGGACACATGGGCAAAAATGCAAATTTTCAAGAAATGGTTTTTCAGCATTTTATTGAAATGGAATATTAAGAAATAACATCTTCAATATGATTTCCATCATTTATGATGCAGAAGTTGATGTGTTTTGCAAGATTCATGTGAACTCGATGCAATAAATCCACATTGCTGTCAATTTTAGTACATACACTCTTTATGCATTCACTCAAGTGTGTTGTAAATGTGATTTTCATTGAATACACCTTCTCCTTTAGCATACCCAGAAAAAAGAAGTCAATTCTTTCTTCTTTCAACAAAATCATGTTTAATTTGTGGAGGTAAAAAAATATAGTTAATGAGAAATGTCCAGACTTTAGGTACACTCAGTATAACTGCTAAACCAAACCTGTGTCCAGTTTAACAAAACGCCATGTTTGAATTAGTGTGGTCAAGTGAATCCTTCAAAACAAGGAAAGGTTTGCAGCCTGGATGAATATAGCATCTCAATATTTCCAGTAAGGCTAGATCTGTCCCACAGGTCACAGGTTGCCTACGCCTCTTATTGAAAGATTCAAAATATTTTTTGTGTATTTTGGTCCTCCATGCTAAAAAAAAAAAAAAAAAAAAAATCCTTCGTAAGAGAATTTCAATTTATTTCCTGTAAGACGACCTACTGCTTTGGATTAAGATAATCCTACTTATTGCCTCCCTTAAGAAGATTTAGCAACTGTTCAATAGAGGATTAACATTCTGCACATGAGCCTCTCAAGGTTTCAACAAAATACAGACTTGTTTTGTTGCTCATTAGCAAGTGGCTCCATTAAAAGCATTTTGCATTAAATTACTTTCATTTTTGTTTCCTGAAGGCAGTGCAGTGAAATGAAAAATAGCAAATTCTAGATCAGTCCCCATCAATTTAATCTTACAGAACTTTTCAGCAGATTGGGAAAACAATGTAGAGAAACTGACATCTTTACATCCAGAATTTTATGGATGCATGTTATAAATCCATACCATTCAAGAAAAGAAAAAACCTAGTAAATAATATAAAGTATGCTATTTTTACTGGAATAATAAAAAGAAGACTGTTTTTTAAAGAATATTCTTGTATTTATACTAAAAGGTCAAAAGTTTGGGGAAATGCTGTATGACTTGAGAGGATATTGGGCTTCAAACTCATACCTGACCTCAAGTGAAATTCTTATATATGATCCATCACTAAAGTTGTAGCCAAAATGATCGACTTGCTGTACCGCTCCAGTAAGTACCTGACTCCTCATGCTATCCTTTACCTTTATAAGAGCAAGATCAGGCTGAAAATGGAGTACTGTTGTCACATGTGGACGGGAGCTGCCCAGACGTCACTTTCCAGTCTTGAGTTCAAAAGCATCTTTGAATTCTTGTTGGAGAAGAATTATTTTCCACCCTCCAAGTTTTATCTTTTTCATTATTTAGAGGAAAGATCAAAGAAGTTTTTGATGTAAAAATTAATTTCTTTTTTATTATTCTCTTTAGGAACTTTGAAATTTTAGTTAAAAAACTATTTTGTGTCAACGCAGAATCATAAATTTATATCAGAAATAGAACTTTGCTTGACTGTGAATCCCGTTAGACAAGTGGTTAAAGCATGCCAGATCAGAAGCTGGTTTCACCTGCAAAGGAAGATGCAGATTCGAATCCTGCTGGAGGGACACATTTTCTTGGTTTTGTTTTCTCTAGTGCACTGGTCATTAGATGAAATAAACACGGATTTAAAAACAAACAAAAAAAAAAAAAAAAAAGCATCTACAAGTATCCAGTAAAAATAATGTTTGAAGGAATATATAAGTAAGGGAAATTGTTCATATTAAAACCAAGCAAATTCCTGAGTCTTGGAGAGTATAAAAATTTTGGAATTATTCTTCCAGATGAAAAATTGTTTTAACAGCTTCATGAAATATGCCCAATATGATGAAAGAAAAAAAAAACAAAAAAAACACACACACACGATTCCTAGGAAATCATGGAGAATCATTTACAATGATATATATTTCAAAAAGAATCTGTTGTTGCAATATAAACATTATTCCCTTTGCTGACACAGATTTCAGTAGACAGTTAATTGAGGCAATATTTAATGTCAGGAACTCAACAGTAACATATAAACCTTATTTTGGATGAAATGTTTTCCTGGAATTCAGCAATCACCTTCCCAACTCCATGACTTAGGAAGCCGAATTTTCCAGTATGAAGAAGAAAAAAAAATAGTGGGTCTGCCAAAACCCCTTAGGGGACAGTGCCTTTTCAAAGGATTTGTTGATTTAACCATTTGGTAGTGTGTAAAGAGGTGTGCGGGGACTTAATGATAAGTAAACGGAGAATAGAATCAAGGATCAGGTTGAAATTTTGGCTAAAGCTACATTTTTTTTTTTCCTTTTTATTTTTTAATCATTTCACCTCAAGCAAGGCAACAGGGCTACTAACAAGGGGGGTTACTCAGTGTGAAAGAATATAAAAAAAAAACATTAAGGAATAAAAACAATAAAATAACAAAATTTAAGAGGACATAAGATAAGGGTTGATATTGCATTTAAATTTTTGAAGCTCAAAGTTGGCGGGAAAGCAATAAACCAGAAGAGAATTCCACAAGCAAGAAGTGCAACAGAAACTGTTAGTCATGGTCGTCAGACAATTTATGCAACCACATCACCCCTTACATCTGACCACCTAACTTCCCAAACTGTAACCTCTTTGATTATTATGTGTAGGGTGCAGTTGAGAGAGAGACCAACAAAACTCCTTGTAAAGCCAAAGATGAACTGAAAGCAAGGATTATGGCAGCATTCACAAATTTAAACTGCCTGGAGGCCATGGTTGAAGCCAATGGGGATTTTATTGAATAAATTTACTCTTTAGATATTTTTGTGTAATTTTGGTAAGTATATCTGTTAAAATGAGATGTCAGTATTATTTTCATTTTTGCGTCATTTAGATGACAATTTTTCCATTGCAGAGATATTACAGCATATGTGATAGGTTACATCTAGCCATTTTGACTGCAAAATGAATACCACCAATCTAGTAATGCACTTAAATTCATAGTTAAGGTACCAAAGATTAAACTTCATCAGAACATTTATGTTCGTATTAATAATCTTGAGAAGGACATTAACACAATTTTCTGTGTTGTGTCCTTTTGCTAGATACCTTGATAAAATGCATTTTCACTGGAAAATCATCATAATTACCAAAACTTGCAACTGATCTCTCCTCTGACTCTGATAGGCATCAGTGGTCATTGTACAATTATCAACTACTAATCAAATTTGTAAAAGAAAAATGCTTGTGGTTTAATTTTTTAAAAATCATTTCACCCCAAGCAAAGCAATAATTTCACTCAGATACAAGGGGTTACTTGGAGAATGAGAAGACTTTAGTGATGAGAAGTGAAGAGAAAGTACAATAAAAGTACAGTGTTCAGGATGACAGAAGATGACGATTGACATTGCATTTAAATTTTTAAAGACTGTAGGTAGCAAGAATTCAGAAGGGTTTAGTTTGGCTTATTTTGTTTTACAGCATATCAACCTCAATGGGTTATTTAATGCCAACAACATTTTTAGGATAGATTCATATGAATAGAATATGTATTCTTTGGTTTAGATTGGTTTGGTTTATTTTGTTTTACATTTTTTTTTTTTTATTGCTGGTAATATTTTATTTTGTCAAAAATCTGTTTTCGGTAATATTTTTCCTTCAAAATTGTATTGCTCGTAATAATTTTTTTTCAAAAAAGTATTGCTGGTAATAGTTAACTATTTGCCCATAGCTGGGACCCTAACAGGTGCTACCACCCCGGGTCAGAGTGGACCTGGTAACACCAGCAATTAAGAGGTGGTTCCATGCTCCTCAAAACCTGATCAGAGGCCTTGCTGCTGGATGTAGTTTATCATCTTACCCAGGACAGAATTCAGAAGGGAGTTTCACAGGCAAGAATTTCAAGAAAAGAAATTATTAGAATAGAACTTGCATTTAGCTAGTTGAACAATAAGACCTAGTTGACAATTTAGTAGCATGCTTAGTCATGTTGTCGAGGCACCATGAAGAAAAGCTTACCAGAATAATTGCTATAAAATTGTAGAAAAGACAGGAAAGCCATGTTATGTTGGTGAGAAAGTGACCAAAGTTGAAATACCAGGTTGATTACATAAAAAAACCCTTCTTTGAATTTCGTCAAGAATCTCTATATATGTAGGAGGAACCCCAGACCAAACTGCCAGTTTTGTGTTATAGTTCTGCAAATGTGTGTAAACATGTGCATTTTTATGTGTAGAATGTATTTATGGACACACTATCAAAAATGAAGATGAACAGAGACTTATAGCTGATCTCTCATCTGATTGAGCTCTAACAGTTCAATACCAACAAAAACTGCCTTGTAACTTTCAGCACCTCAATAAACCAATCGAATATGGTTTCATCACCATTCAGACCATGAGTTTTCTCTAAGGAAGATGAATGGTTGCATTCTCAAGGAAACTCCATACTTTGATTGTCTATTGGGTCACGATTCCAACCCAGACCTTAAGTGGAATTCTTATATCCAATTCAGTGTTAAGGATACTGAAAAAAATGGTCGGCTTATTCTGTCACTCCAGGAAGTACTCCTTCTTCCATGCTTTATCTATACAAGAATTAGATTAGACCAAAATTTAAGTATTTCATTCATGTCTCGGCTGGAGCTGCTCAATCTTCACTAACTAGCCTTGATAGAGTTCAAAAACATTCATACATCATTTTGGGGAAAGACTTATTTCCTCACTCTGTAGTCTCCTTCCTACTGATACAATGTTGCAAGTTCATCACTACTTTATCGCTATTTCCATGGCAAATGTTCAGAAAGGCTACATTGCTTAGTTCCATGAATCTATGCAAGCATCTCGCAAGGCTCAATCCTCAATTTTGTCCTCTTTATGATTTTTATTAACCATCTTCCTAGGGACATTCTCAGGCCATTAGAAAACATCTATGCAAATGATATCACTGATTATGGACTCACTTTAAAAAAAAAAAAAAAACAACAAAAAAAGAAGATCAGAATCCAGCTCTAAAAGTTCAATGACTTGTAAAATTCACTACCTCAAAAACCAATTGAGTATCATTTCTTTAACACCAATTAGATCCTGGGAATTTTTCTTGTCACAATGAATGGTTCCACTCTCAGTGAGATGCCATGCTTTGGGCATCTAGTGGGTCTCAGGTTCACTCCAGACCAGAAGTAAAACAAATGTACAAGCTGTTGTTAAAAATGCAGGGAAAATGGCCATCTCATTCATTCTCTTGCTCCAGGAACTTCCTGATTCTTTCAGTCATGTTTTATCTTCACAAGAATCAGATTGGACCAAAGATAGAGTATTTCTGCTATATCTGAACAGAAGTTACTCAGTTGTTACTTTACAGTTCATAACTATTTATGTGGTATCTGTCTATATTTCTGAGATGAGGTATTATGTACATTATTCGGACTATTATCTTTGTCACCATATTTATTACGTTTCGGCTGTTGTACACTCCGGCCTTCTTCAGGTGGTTGAAATGTCGAATTGAACCCTTTATTTCGCTCACTGAGGTAGACTGTTCTAGTTCCACGTGCCATGTTTAATGGAGATTAGTTATCAGTTGTCTGCTGTCAATTTCCCTCTGAAAGTTCTCCACTGCCTTAACCAGGTATTGAATTCACGCTCTTTGGATCCTGTCACTGAATCTAACCAACGCCTTTATCCACTGTGCCATGTGTCCTTGGACATTAGTTAGATCCAGTGACAGGACCCAAAGAGTGTGAGTTCAAAACCTGGTTAAGGCAGTAGAGATACAACGGCCGAAACGTTGTAATAAATATGGCGACAAAGATGAGGACAATAGTCCGAATAATGTATTTATGCGGTGTTGTGAGGAAAGTCTAATTCTCTACCATGCAGCCTCTTTCCAACATATGCAGGCCTGTTGCTATCACGAGTTTGGTTCTGAAATTTCAATAAGTACCTGGGTACGAAAATGGTGGTACTAAATAGTGTTTCACCTATTTTGCCAAAGTACCTGTGTACCAATTTCCTAGTACCCACTTAAATTTTATTATTTTGATCATGTTTTCAAATTAGTTATTTCATACGTACCTGGAGTGATGCCCAAGTGGTGGTTCATTTCTTTTTTTTCACTTTATTATGGAGTCACCTTTACATTTTGCCTCCACACTTTTTATATATATATATATATATATATATATATATATATATATATATATATATATATATATAAAAACTTTTTTATTTGATTGTAGTTATTTTTAAAATCATTTCACCTCAAGCAAGGCAATAAAAGTCATTAAGACACAAGTGGTTACAGAGAGTGAACAAAACAGAGGACAATAAAAGAACATGATTCAAGGAAACAGATGATGACGATTTATATGGCAGTGATCGAAGTTGACAGGAAATCAGAAAGTTGGACGAGTGACCGACAAGCAAGATATGGGAGAGAAGAAACTAATACCAATTTCACTAATGAAATTGTGACCTACCAGCCAATCTAGTACCACACTTAAATTCATGAAGTCAAGGTTGTGGCAAACATACATCAGTACAGACACAAAAGAGGCCCCAAGTTGCTTGCAGACATGTCTGTCAATGCTTGCTACATCCAGGTTTTCCCCACGTCAGCAGCAAGACAGCTTGGCATGTCTAGATATGGGTCTCTCTGCAACTGATCAAGATTCAAGTCTTTGTAAGATGCCTCATGTTAATAAAAGCAACAGGAAAACCAGCAGTCAATGGGGGGCAGTTGGCAAGACTTGGTATCTTGTGAAGTCAATCTCTTGGACACTTGTTCAAGTTGTGCGTTGCTTGCCATACGAGGCAGTGTTATTTTTGTTTTCTTCTGTCTCTTTTCCTTCTCTGCCTGTTGCCCTGTAGTTCTTGAGAGAGAAATTAACACACCCTTTGCTGTACTTTACAACAAAGGTACTAAAGAAAGAAATATTTATTTTTGTTGAATACAAAAAAATGTGGCACAAAGCCAAAAGTGGGGATAGGGGAAGGCTAGTCTTCATTCTGTCTTATCTTAAACTTTGCTAGCCATAAACACTGACCCAAACAAGCTACAATTCCTTGCACAAAAACAACACATTCTTTACTTTCTTACTACAGCCACCACAATACTTCAGAATGTCTGAAATCCTAACTTGCTCCCATATGTACAAATCATCTGTGGGGTTGGAGAATAAAAATAAGAATTAAAAAAAAAAACAAAGAAAGCATATTAGAACAATTACAGTGAATATATTTATAGAAGAGGCAAAAGAAGCTATGTTACGGCAGTTGGAAAATGACTGAAACTGGGATGCCAGGTCAGGACAGATAGCATTGCTGAGTTTTGTCAAGAATTTAAATGCTGATAGCAATCTATTTCCTTTAATTTCATTGATAGACAAAAATTAAAAACATGGAAATTTTGTATTTTAGTACATATGTACAAAAATGCTTTTAATATTTAAAGAGACATGGAATTAAACCTTGCAACATCTTGAATTCTGGTTGCACACTCCACTGCTTTACATTTTGTAATTAAAAAAAAAAAATGTTCTTAACAGCAGGTGTCTGTTGTCCTTTCAATTTGTGAAACCTTATTTAAATATTTCATGCATTTATGACTAAATTTTAGTTTTTCTTTATAGTTTCAAATCATTTTATTCAGCAGGTTCTTTTATGCACCATTTCTTTTCAAGATGTAGGCAACCATGTCTCTCCACAACCCTCTATCCCTTGTAGCCCTTAGTAACATTTGTTCCTTTGCCAAGGCTCCTTCTCCACATTCTGCCATCAAGAGCTCATCAGACCAGGTAGGTGGCCCACTGCTTTCCCCTGCCCATCTTACCTCCGATAAACCCTGTCAGTATCAAATTCTCCAAAGCCCCTTCCTCATTAATAGAGTGCTTATTAAAAGAAAGGAAATATCTTACTCTTCTTCACTCTCCAAAGCCCACATTAGGCATTAGTGTATCTGTTATACTAACACCTTAACAAGATATAAGGATAACCCAAAGAAATACATTCCAAAAACTTGAATACAATAAAAACTTGAATTAATGGTCCCTGAACCAACAGACTCCAGACTTAACTTTAAAACTTTTCAAACTTTATTTAAAGATATATAGAAACTTAAAAATAAAATACATGAACACACACACACATATATATATATATATATATATATATATATATATATACTGTATTTACATTTATTTACAATAATTTTGTACTGTAGTATTTTTAGGCCACGAAAAAAGTGCTTCAGATTAATGAAAAGATTTAACGGACAATCCTACCTATTATTCTGTTAAACTAAGGCTCCACTGTACAGGAAAACATTTTCTATAAAACACTGAAGTATACAACTAAGTCATACTAAGATGAAAGTGTGTGTGTGTGTGTGTGTGTGTGTATCACACAGATTATCCACTATACAGGTTGTGACAAAAGTAACACCTTTTTTTTATTTAACTTTTATTGAACAAAAAATAAATGACAGTAGTTTAAGAAAATTTATAAACGTTGTCACATCAAAACAACATGATTTGTTTTGGTTAAACTATTAGACATGTTCAATAAAACGCTGAACCTGATCAGCAACATTTTTACAAATCATTTGACACATTTCTACATTAATTTCAGTAAATATATAAGACATTGTTGTTTTAATCCAGGAAATGTTTTGGTTTGTGCTTATAAACAAGATCTTTCATTACACCTCACAAGGAAAGGTCAGGTAGTAGTGATGGCCACTCAATTGTTCTATGTCCTCCTACCCATGTCACCTTGAAATTAAGATTTAACCATTGCTGAATGTGTAAATAAAAGATGTTATATACAGGTTGCAGCAAAAGTATCCTGAAAAAGTAACGTCTTTTTATATGACGTCACACATTATGAAATGGACAAAGTCCATCAATTATTTTAAGACATTTTTATGCTTATACATTCTTTTTATAGATACAGATATTTAAGTAAATGCTCTGTTTATAATAAACAGTATTAAGCAACATTTACCGGCCTGAATGTCCGAAAAATTTTCATAGAAAATATTCATCCTCCAACAGGATTCAAACATGTATCCTATACGGAACCGTCATTTAGCTTGACATGCCTTTACCGATTTGGCCACGAAGGAGTGTTCGGTTAGCAAGGTCTAATTTACTGTCTTTAAACTACCATCTTCTATGATTCTCTCAGCTACATTCATATCTGCTCATGGCGTATCAAATGTAAACAAATGACATCACACATTATGAAATGGACAAAGTCCGACAATTATTTTAAGACATTTTTATATTTATACATTCTTTTTTATAGATATAAATATTTAAGTAAATGCTCTGTTTTATATATTTTATTTTATTATTATTTTTCTCATATTTTTTAAATTTATTTAATTGGAATACATTACATCAAAGATCTGATTTTGATTATACAATTTTTAGTAAGTTTCAACACACTACAGTGAAAATCAAAAATTAAAGGAATTATCAATGGTCAGGTATTAATATAAAGTACTATTGATAGTACCCCTTCTGCCATGCAAAGATTTAAGAAACAGCATACACAACTGGTTCTTTTTCACGACCCATTATGAAATAAAAACGCATAGAAACTAATGCAATAGATTTTTTTTTTTTAAACTTAAATTTGGAGATCTTAAGATAACTGGTGTTTTCAGATTGAGTTAACTTTAGGCCGACGAATGTGACAGAAACGGTAAGCAGATATGCAGGTTTGTATATATTTTAATCCCAAAATTTCCAAACATGTGGATAGCATCTTGTATATACAAAATTTACTCATGAGCATAAACATATTTGTAGTAGTTTTTATTTCATCCACATAAGATTTCGTTCAAAACGAGAAATCCCCCATCTCAAGTATGACAATTAAGAATGCGTATATAACATTTCAGACTTTCTCCTAACATCCCAAAGCAAATGAGAAACAAAGAATATTTACATCTTCACCTGCAATTGAGAAACAAAGATTTTTGTCATGTGGAATTAATAGAGACGCATATTGGGTTGGGCCAGTGGAAGCAGTTTTACAAATGCCTGCCTCAGTGTTAAATAATCCCTGAGGTGATTAATTTGTAAGTAGAGTTCACATGTGGAGGAATTGCCTTACCAGATGTAAACATTAATTTAAATGATGTTCAAGCATCTGAAAAGCATGGAGACAATCGGGCAAAATACAGGGAGACAGACAGATGCAGACACACAGAAAATTCTGGTTAATTTAGACACAATGGGGACAGAGCCTCAATTGAAATTCAGAGTAATTGCTACTTTTCTGTGCTAAATTAAAAACACATACAGAGTGCGATGGGTAAATTGTCATTTGATATTTTTAATTTCATGCATGCGCATTGTTTTTAATTTTATCAACTGCTCAATAACTGGTGAGAGAAATGATGTTCATTTTTCCCTTAAGAAAGATCACTTTTGAATTTGAAACTTTATGCCTGATTAATTATTTGTATTTCACACACACACACACACACACACACACACACACACACACACATATATGTGCTGCGATGGGTAAATTGTCGCCATTTGATATTTTTAATTTCAACAGCACAGTATAGTAGGGTCAGTTGGGCACCCTCTGTGCGAGAAAGAGCACCATGATGCAATTCATTCAATTAGAAATTTGGAAACAGCATGCTGTACTGCTTGGCATTCGCACCAAATCATACATTTCAGAGTGTTTGGGTGTCAGTCTGAGGTGAGTACATAGGATTTGGAAAGAGTTGGATGAGTCTTATGGTGATTACAAAGGTGTTTGGAGTGATCACAATGTTATGCCTCTAATCATCTTCCCACAAAGCCTCAGACTCAATAGAGAGGCCTATATCAAGTGCCTTGAGGTAGTGCTGCCCTGGGTCAAGAGGGTGGTTGCTGGAAGTGCCTATCTCTGGTAACAGGACACTGCACAATGCCACACAAGCAGGAGAACACAGTCATTGCTGTCAGATAATTTCTGTGACTACACCATCCCTTACATCTGGCCACCTAACTTCCCAGACTGCAACCTCCTTGATTATTATGTGTGCAGCACAGTTGAGCAAGAGGCCAACAAACTCCTTGTAACACCAAACTGAAGGCAAGGATTATGGCAGCATTTACCAACTTAAACAAAGAAATCATTCAGAAGAGGTGCAGGAGATTCCAAAGTCGTCTTGAAGCCAATTGCAATTTTATTGAATAAATATACTCTTTAGCATTTCCAGATATTTTTGTGTAATTTTGGTAAATATATCTTAAAATGAGATGTAAGTTTTATTTTCATTTTTGTATAATTTAGACAACAACTTATTCATCACATCCTGTATATATGTAGGTACATCATCATCATCATTTCTGTCTATGCTGCATGTCCCTTCAGGATGTGGATGATAATAACTCTCCAGCAATTTCATAACCTTTGCAGCTCTTGGTAAACATTGCTTTTTGCTATCTCTCTTAAATCCTGTTCTGCTAAACATTTACATAAGTTAATTTTCTCTTTTCCTTTTGCCTTTAATATGTCATATGAGTATCAAATTTTCCTAGCCGTCTTTGCTCATTAAGTGTCCCAGAAATGTTAGTTGTTTCTTTCTGAATCTAAGTGTCCCTTCTGTTTGCATTTTCTCTAAAACTTTGTTGCTACTCACATGTTCTGTCCATGGTAGTTTCTGTTGCTTCATGTCTCTTTATCTGTACGGAGATTGTCCAACATTCACTGTCATGTAGGAGGACTGATATTACATAACAGTTCAGTATTCTTTTCATTGTTCCTAATGAAATTTTCCTATTTCTTAATACTTTGCTTAGCTTTTGGAAGTCATCTTTCACTATTCAGTGCACCTTTGAATTTCAATGTCACACTTTTCATACTTTTGAATAGCTTTATCAGATCAAGACATTCATATGGATGTCATTCATGGAATTCAACTTATTCGGAAATGTCTTAGCTGTCAGCAATTTGCAATTGTTCCATCAGATTAATAAATAAAGAAACATTTGAGTGAACAAATCTTGTAGACCTTAAAAAAGGGTGTTCTTCATTGGATTACATAGAAAGCTATAGAATCACAAAGAACAGGAACTACATCACTTGAAGACTTCCAATAGCAGCAACAGATAAAATGGATAGCACCTGTAACTTGAAGAGAAAATAAGGACATAGTCAAGATGTATGTTAATGCACTACTTGACTTGTATCGGTTTTCACCCTGGTCAGGTTGAACCGGCTTCCTCCTGAGCGAGCGTGGGCATCATGGACCATCGCTGCCCACGCTCGTCGATCCTGAGCCAGGTTGCACGAAATGGCAAGCCAATCATGATTCCATCGTTGAAGACCAACTACTTGTGAACCCGATAGTATTGCTAGGTCATCCTTGATTGTGCTAGCCCACATCCTCAGCTGCACACCAACATGTTTTCGCCAGCCAGGAAGAGAAGCAAGTGAAGTACATCACAGATGAGCTCTCCCTTCGGGGGGGTCGAGCTGTGTGCCTGAACCATCGGAGACAACGCTGAAGCAGGACAGGTGGAAGAGGACGGAGACTCAGGCGACGATGTAGAGTGGCTGCGGGCACACGATCGATCCAGCAGCATCGTAGAATGCAGCGAAGGAAGTCGTTGAACACTTCGAGCCTTCGTAGATCAACCGCTCTAAGTGGCCATGTTTCGCAGCCATAGAGAAGGATAGTCCGAACAATAGCCCGATAGATGCGCCCCTTCGTAGCCATGGAAAATAATGACATAATCAAGATGTATGTTAATGCCCTATACCACCTTAAACAAAAGAGAAATAACAGTTACTGGATTTTAGAACCATATTTTCCTGACAACCTTTCAAGAGAAATTTCAACTCACAATAATAACTGTTCAGTCAAGGAATGCTAAATATCTCCATATATAAGGAAATGGCTAATTTCCATTACAAGCATGGCTGATTGGAAGTTGGCACAGAAGTTACCAAACTCCTTCCTGAAAGCATAAGCTTCATTCTAGAGATCTGTCACCCACACTGCACTTCTCCATTGCACTAAAATAAATAGCATTAAAGCTATTCCCAAATACCTGAAAAATTCCACTGTTGTGTTGCGGACTGGTGATTGGGTTTAAATTGATCAGAAGGAATTTCGAGGCCGTGTTCTACGACATTCGTCCACAACAATTATTTAGAACAAATACTTGGAACAAATCATGCAAATAAAGTTAAAAACAAGACAAAAGTTGAATGCATAACTATAACATCAATTTATACAAATGTTCAAAGTTGCGTACCTTTATCTGTTTGAGAAAAATGGATTGTTAGTTACTGATACTTGTTATGTAGTGAGAAATATCACTTTGAAAAGTATAGTAAGTGAAGTTTGAGAAAATGTTCTAGAGAGAGATAGAGTGTGCTCGAAGGTTACCGAGTCAGTGAATATTTTAACGCAGCAAAGTTAGAGTTTAGACTGGCGTGGCGTTGATGGGCATCTCTCTAGGTTTGGAGGTCTGACTGTCTAAAGTTGGTAATTGTCTTTAACGTCTGGTCAGCAATGACTAAGACGGGAGTCGGTGAAGGTTACATCTTGAAACTTGGTAATTACTACTCCGAAGGTTCACACGTTTTCGGTTTATGTAATCACTGAGTGGCTTCCAGCATACGAGTGGGAAAACAGATTGGTCACGTGCAGGCGGTTTGATTGGTCAGAACTGACCAATCAGCAAGCCAGATTGGAGGTGATTGAACAATGAATACTTGTTATATTATCTGAAAGTAGAATTTTGCTTACCAGATAGGAAGAGTGCATTTCCTACAAAGAGGTAAGGCTGGTTGTGTTGTGGGAGATTCTATAGTTGTATTAGCACACTATTTCCTAGAGAAACTCAAGTAAATGCCCACACTACTTCTCTAACATTTTTGGGGCAGTTAACGGATCCTTTTAGAAACTAAATTCTAGTCGATTTAGTTTTTCTAACAGCTAAATCTTGTAAATAAACACATGTCTATCCAGACACGTGCTTCTGTCTTTAATCTTGTAGGGAGACCACAGTTGTTTTCCTTTGGGTTGAGCCAATGGGAGTTTTGTCCCCTTTTAGAGAGTAGAACTCTTCTCCCCTTTTTGTCTTTACTTCCGTTCTGGGAGGAACGGCCTCTTTACCTTGCTGGCCACCAGGATGTCCACACACATGGAAACTGGTCAACATGTACACGGCCTAGTGAAAGAAAAAAGTACTTTCTATTCACTTATATGCGGGCGATCAAAGGCCATAAAGTTGGTATGTTATTTCTTTGTTCTCATTCTGTAAACCTCCTCGTTCCTTTGGGACAATATGGACAATCATTTGTGTTGGGACATAAATCTTTTGAATATATGTACGCAAGTTGTTTGCCGTATTAAATGTTTTGTTTGTTACGTTCGCGTATTTCATCTTTCTATATTCATATTCAGTGTTAGTGTATCAATGGTTACACTAATGCTAATATTAGTATTGGTGTGCTGCTGGAAGGCTAAAACACGTTATTCTTCCTAACACAAAAGAGTCGGTAAACTGTGTGGCAGATACCACAATACTAATAATCTGATGCCCTCCACAGCACAAGGCATCAGTACCTAATGATATACATTTGTGTATTGGGCCCCATATTAAATAAGGGCCATCTACAGCATTCAGTTCTAGCAAGAGAATGAATAAATTGTATGAGAGAAGGCTCAGAACCAGAGTTGGGTAAAAAAAAAAAAAAATAGATAAAAAAATCTTATGCATTAAAATAAAGTTAAAGAAATGCATTACAGTTCATTAAATTATATTTTGCTTATAAAATAAACAACAGTATTTTAGACACGGACTCTTTCAAAATTCACAATATGATTGGTTGTTTTCTATAGCTTATCAACCCATTACAGGTTATTTGAAGCCAGAAAATCTGTTTAGATTGTAAGATTTTGGAGATAATAGTGATTTAGTGATACATGTCTGACTAATTTACCCATAGCTGGGGGAGAGAAAACATGAATTCATACCTAATTAAATTGTGATAAACAAGAAATTATAATGTGGATATAAAGTGAGGGATCAATTCTACATTAGAATCATTATATAAACTGACCCTACAATTTGTGGTCACAGTAGTTTTTACACATTTATATTCCAGAGAATGTAAATAAATCTGAAAGACATTCTTGTGTAGGTAATCAGTATTTCATTGATTGATTGCTTTATTTTCTACAGCTTATCAACTCTTTGCAGGTTATTTATTTAAAGCCATGAAATATTTTTAGATTTTAAGATTTGTGGGGGAGGGAGATTAGTCTAATTAATGAATTTAAGAGCAGTACTAGATTAACAGCTGGTCTCATTTTATAGGCAAAATGGTGAGATGTAACTAAGTTCTACACTAATAGTTTCTTTTCTCACACTTCTTGCCTGTGGAATTCTTCCAGCTTCCAGCTTTCCAGCTAACATTGATCTTCAAAAATTCAAATGCCATGTTAATCGTTATCTACTGTTCTCTTGATTCCTGTTTCCTTTATTGTTCTCTCTCCTTAATGTTTTCTTTTTCTCATATCATTTAACACTCAGTACTCCCTGAATCTTAGTGGCTTTATTACTTTGCATGGAGTGAAATGATTAAAAAACAAACAAACTAAGGAATGGAGATTATCTGAATATGAGAATAGCAATAAGCTTACGGCGTTGTGTCAGATGCAAAGAGTCTTCAGAAATGAAGAATGATTCTTTCCCTACAAAACTGCATAAACAGTTACGAAGATTGTGCAGCTCCAGCCTAGATATCACAGACATTTCTCTGTCTGCCCTTATGATAAAACAGAGCAGAATGAATTGGATACTTGCTGTAGTGATACAGTGAGCCGACCATTTCCACACCATCTTTAGTAGTGTATCAAATGTATGAATATTTACCCTGGCCTACCCACTAAATCTGACACAAGGTCGGGTTTAATTGGGGGAACCTGAGTGCATACACTTTCATGCAAGAACAAGAACAAAAATTCCCTGAGCATGTGCAACCGTTAGTTGCACTAGCCTTGGTGTGAGCACCGATCCCTCTCTCTACTGCAATGAAAGAGTACAGCCTTGGGCGTCGGTTCCTCAGGGATGGGCACCACGCAGCGTGATTTTCCTCAGTTATGATTTTCCTTACTTGCTGTAGTGATACAATGAGCCAACCATTTTCTCGCCATCTTTAGCAATGTATCAGTTGTAGGAGTTACAATTGATGTCTGCAGTGAACTAGCGACCTAACTGATACTCAAAAATGTGAGGCTTCACTGCGTCTGGAACTGTTTATCATTATTTTATAGCTTTGGTTGGGATGAAATGATTAAAAAAAAAAAAAAAAAAAAAAATTAATGATTAAGTAGAGGTATGTATGATAGTTTTATTTGATATTTTATATAGTTTTAGGTAACAATGATAATATGTGTGCTGACTGTTTTGGATTTGCAAAACTATGTTTATTAAATGTGATCTTGAGAGATTAGGGATTTATCAGATTTAAAGAACACAGTCTACCTCGAATTAGCTCTTTAAATCGAGGTTTTACTGCGGAGATAATGAAAATGAGTGGTTCCAATAACCATTAAATAACTTAACAGAAATAAATTCTACAAAAAAAAAAAAAAAAAAAAAAAAAAGGCACATATTTTTTAAAAACTTTATAACAATTATAGAAACATTTACATATGAACTGATAAGAAAATTTCAAGAATCCATGATAAGGATAATTTTGCTTAAATAAAGGCATTACTCAGTGTTGTTTGATTAGCAATGTGTTTCATGGCTGAATTGGTATAAGCACATCAGATCTAATGACGATTTCTCCTTGCTAGAGTGACTCAGGTTCAAATCCTGCCAGAGGGTACATATTTTTCTTTAATAAGATTTCTCAAATATTCTGGCCAATAGACAATAATAAATCTGCTACAAAAAAAAAGCATCGCATCTAATGAAACATGGGTATCCACTAAGAAATAGCTTTTAAATGATAAAAATCTGTCAGATTAATAAATAAAAAAGATCCATCACTGTGGAGTAATGGATCGCAGTTTGGACTGAGGAATCAGAGAGCTGAGTTCGAATTCCAGTCGAATCCATTACATTCACTTACCTGCTAATACCCTTGGGAATGTTATGAATCCTCTTCTTCCCCCCAGCTATGGATAAATAGCAGGGCAGACTGGGTTCTATAGCCTTGGATGGCAACTGGTCTACCACAGAAAGAAATGGCAACCTACTGCAGGAAAAAAAAAATCTGCCTCGTCAGTCATGTATTGAAAGATACATGATCACCTAAGCATGTATCACACATGGCACATAACTGATCTCTTTAGAAATTATATATATCTTTATATATTTGCTTCACAGATTAAGCCGTGCATATATCTGTGTTAAGTAACGACACAAAGTTTAAAATCTTGAGCTTTACCTGTTGACACTAAGTTAACAGTCGAGTAACAAAAGCAGAGAGACACTGCAACATTGTTATGACAAGGAAAGAGCGACATGGACTTTAATTTTAACCTCTTCTTGTACTCAGAATTTAGTTTTTGAAAAGACCCATCAATGTCAGTCCCATTCCCAACTCGGACAAAAGTTACCCGATTCAAATCATTTGTTAAATGCATTGCCACAAAAGGATTTTCTAGCTGTGTGAACTTAATTTCTTTTAAGGAAGGTAAAGTAAAACATTTTAACATATCAAGTACCAGAATATTTCTTTCCTGTAAGAGGGTTGTATGGCTGACTCGTTACAATGTTACCCATATATGGTCTGGGGCACCTTCTGTTTACCTCAGAGTTCTTGACAAGATCCAGAGACGGATATGCAATATAATTGGCCCTGATCTGGCGTCTCGTCTACAGTCTCACAGATGCGCAGTCACCTCTCTCTGTCTCTCTACAAATACTTTCATGGTAATTGCTCTGATGAGCTGCTTTCACTGGTTCCCAGACTCCATTAATTCAAGCGCCCTACGAGGCTGGCATCCTGCTCCCACCCTTACACTGTAGAAACTTTTAAATGTAGCCGTCTCTTCTACTCCAATAGCTTCATACCTCGCATCTCTTGCCTGTGGAACACCCTTCCCCTGAGAGCTATAATCTCCAACTATTCAAATGTAATGTCAATCGACATCTCCAGTTACCTTGATCTATCCACTATCACTCTCCTCATCCTTTCTGCTCTCACTCCCAATCTTCTGCAACCCCCTGCATCCTAGTGGCTTCACGCCTTGCTCAGGCCGTAATGCTTAAAAAAAAAAAAAAGTGACCATGAGACTAGGGTTTGAATTTCATTTTGTAAAGAAGGTAACTTTATAATATTGTCACAAAAAAAAAAAAAAAGGTCATGGTTGATTTCTGAAGGAGAGAACATCTTGATAATATTATTCCAGGAAACAATCATGTGTGGTATGTGCAGGAAAGCTGTACAGCTGGTTGACTCAAACCTTGTAAGTGAAATTGGGTACACAAAACTGTTCAGATGCTGTCGATGGTTATCATGAAGTCATTGTGATTAAGGCTTTGAATCTATTGGCCTTGTTCAACTAAGGATCATGCCTGATCACACGCTCTCACCCAGAAACTAACTAAGCTCTGCTCAGCATAATTGCAGCATTAATCACAGGTGGGCTCTGAAGTTGTTGAGCATGTGTCCGAGTATGTGGCTGAAACAGGAATTGGCTCACTGCACTAATAGACAGGCATACAAGTAGTTAGATCATTTGCTTTCTGATCATGAGACTCGGGTTCAAATCTCATCATAGTCAATTTATCAGAAAAATGACTTCTTGAAGTTATCGGCCTGGGGAGGCAATTCTAATGTGCATCACCTTTGGAAAGTGCCTGAAAACCATAGCCCATGGGTTAGTCCAAGCCTTATGAGTGAAATTGAGTATGTGGAACTATTTGGGATGCATTGATGGTTATGCTGGCATGAAGTCACAAGTCATCATGGCTGAGCCTTGTGTAGACTGTTGATCACACCAGACAATGTGTTCTTTTGATTATTGCATATCAGTTAATACAGGCATGATGTCGAGTAGCTAGTACATTCTGACCATGAGAGCCGGGTTCGAATCTCCTCATGGTCAATTTGTCAGGAAGGTGACAATGTTATCAGCCTGGGGAGGTGATGCTAGTGTGTCACCTTTGGAAAGTGTCTGAAGGCCATACCCTACAGGCTGATCCAAGGCTTGTGAGTGGAATTGTAGATGTAACTATTAGGGAGTCGTTGATGGTTGTCCTAGCACAAAGTCACAAGTCATTGTAACTGAGCCTTGTGTAGACTGTTGATCACACCAGATAATGTGTTCTCTCCCAGAAAATGTAACTTTGTAAACCCCCTTAGACTCATCCAATTATTTCCGAATCCTCTGCATTGTCCTCAGATTGACACCAAAACACTCTGAAATGTTTCTATTATTTTACATGAGCAGTATACTCACAAAGTTTCCACCATCTCCTTTAACATTGGAGTTCCTATACTATGGGATGTGGCCAAGTACCTAGAACAGTCGTGTTCCGATCATGAGACTCAGTTTCAAATCTCATCATAGTCAATTTATCAGAAAAATGACTTCTTAATGTTATCAGCCTGGGGAGGTGATCCCAGTGTGTGTCACCTTTAGAAAATGCCTGAAAACCATAGCTCACGAGTTGATCCAAGCCTTGTGAGTGAAAATGGGTATTCGGAAATATTTGGGAGCCGTCGATGGTTATCCTAGCGCAAAGTCATGAGTCATTGTGACTGAGCTTTTATTAGACTGTTGATTACACCAGATAATGTGTTCTCTCTCAGAAACTGTAATCACCCTTAGACTCATCCAACTCTTTCCAAATCCTCTGCATTATCCTCAGATTGACACCCAAACAGTCTGAAATGTTTGTATTATTTTACATGAGAAGTATATTCACAAATAGTTTCCACCATCTCCTTTAACATTGGAGTTCCTATTTTTCTATGGGGATGTGGCTGAGTAGCTTGAACATTCACTTTCCGACCATGAGACTTGGTTTCAAATCTCATCATAGTCAATTTATCAGAAAAGTGACTTTGATGTTATTGGCCTGGGAAGGTGATGCTAATGTGTGTCACCTTTAGAAAGTGCCTGAAAACCAAAGCCCACATGTTGACCCAAGCCTTGTAAGTGAAATTAGGAATACGGAACTATTTGAGAGCCATCAATGGTTGTCCTAGCACAAAGTCACAAGTCATTGTGACTAAGGCTTTGAGTCTATTGGACTTGTTCAACTAATGATCATGGCAGATCATGTGCTCTCTCCCAGAAACTGTAACTAAGGTCTATTCAGCCTGTGCAGGCACCTGCAAAAGAGATTAGTTAACCATCCTAGCAGACAGGTATACTCAGAAATGAGCAGTTAGCAATTATTTGTTTATCTGCAGAGGCATGCCTAGTGCCCTGACTACATGAATTTAAGCATACTACTAGATTGGCATCTAGGTCCCACTCATTTACTGTAAATGCAACTGCCATTTCTACTTTTTTCTTTCTATTTTTTTTTTCTCTATTTTTCTTGCACTTTTCACCCTTCTATTTACTTATTTTCCTGATAACCACAACCTTCAAAAATTTAAATGCAACCTCAGTCGCCATCTTCTTGAATCTTATTCATCTTCTGTTCTTTCTTCAGTCCTCCTTATATTCAGTCTTTTCTATCACTTTCACTCCCTGAAAGACCCTGCATACTACTGGCATTTTTTCCGCCTTGCTTGGGATGAAATGATGAACTAAATAAATAAAAAATAATGGTAAAAAACAGAACAATAGTGATTCACTAAAAACCATAGCATTGCTGGAGAGTAGGTATTTGCTAAAGCAATGTGAAGAGGACATAATGAAGACAAGGTGCACATCTCAAGAAGAGAATGTTAAACAGGTAAAATGTAAATTAAATAATTAATAATTCTGCCAATATAAAGGTACAAGTTTTAGTAATTATTTTATTACCTTCATCCTTTCCCTCAAACCACTGAGAGCTGAAATTTACTCAAAGTGAAAAAAACAGTTTTTAATGATACATGTGTATGTATGACATTTTGTATAAGTTTGTATTTTCCTGATTTCAAATGAAAATATGAACATATTTCAATGAAATTTCCATCTGAAAATTATCATTTTTTTTATAGTTTTGATACACACGAAAAAGACATCAGTTTAAAGTGATATCAAAAGGTTATGGTTAGAGTTCATACAAAAATATAAAACCTTGCAACCCACACACATAAAAAGAAATGATAGAGGACATGCTCTTTCTTTTTCTTCACTCTCCTGTCCCCAAACAAATAAATAAAAACCAGCAAACATGGATGTGTTCACAATAAGAACTAATGTCGAAAGGATGTTTTTCCCATGACATCACTTTTTTAACTACCTTCACTCCTTGGCAATGTTTATTGTTCTAAAAAGTGATGATTAGAATTGGAATAAAACCTAAACATGATGAAAATAAATTTATACATTTTTTTTTGTTTTTGGGAATTTACATGAAAAATATTAAACACTATTAATTAGATTGTTTATTTACAAGAATAATTTTATATTTAGAACATTCTAAAAACTAATATATTTAAAACTAATGGAATGCAATATTTATCATTTACCCGTTTATAAAGAATTAAATGCGAAAAGTTTTTATTTATAAACATTTAATAAATTATTAGAATATGTGAACCAACTATAAAGAAATCCTTATTATTTACCATTTTATAAAGTTTGAATCAATTGGCAATTAGCCAATGTTTTGTGAACCATTTCAATGAATAATATAAATAGTATTTATTATTTTTGTTAATTCTGAAGAACAAAGAAAATTTATAAATTCACTTTCATCATAAGTTTAGGTTTCTAATCATTGGTTTTCTTAAAATGATAAATATTGCTAAAAAGTGAACATAATTAAAAAAAGTGGCATCATGGGAAAAAAGTCCTTTTGACACTCCATCTTATTGCTGGCACGTTTATCCATGTTTGCCTCAAAATCAAAGTGTATGCAGGGGGCAGACAGATGTAGTTTACTAAAATAGGGTTGAAGAATAGTTCAAGTCCTAGTCACAGGTGTTGCTTTCTTTCAAAGAGGAGGGCTTCATACTAATCCTATTTGATACCAATACAAAAAAAATGTTAAAATCTCTCAGTCATCTATGTCAAATTATCTTTACTAGTTTTAAACCAAAGTTTCACGGTTTTCCCCCCATTTGAAATTTCAGATTAATCTAATTCTTCAGTTAATGATTGAATAAGCTCATGAGGATTTCTACAGCAATAAAATATCTCTAGAAATTCCCCTATTGCATGGTTTAATATTTGAGCTTAACAACTTTTACGATAACAATTATAAATATGAATTATTTTAAGAAGTAAGTGGGTATAAATGAAAAGATTTGAAATGAGCATTTTCCATTTCACTGAAACAGCTCTTAAATATGTCTATCTTCCCTTTTTTTTTCTTTTTTTTTTTATTTGCTCACTGAAACCAAGTAGCATCTTTGATATGTCTTTTGTCTTTTCATGCAATCAAAATAGAATAGTCCATTCTTTTTTAAGTATTAACAGGGCATAATGGTCATGCAAACTAATGAAGAGAGAGACAAGCATAGATATTGTATGATGAAATGACCTTCAATTTGTTGTTAATCAAAATAAAAGAACCTTTTTTGACTTCCATCAGCATGGCTGGTGCTAAACACCACCAAGAGTAACCTATTTTTCTTTCTCAGTCTAATATTGTCCACAGATATGAACTGAAATGAGTATATTGAATCAACTGCTAAGTCTACTGTGAGCAAAGCTGGTCTATTGTTTTATGCTAGACAATTTTTTCTGGCCCAAATTTATCTTGCACCTTAAGTCTACAATTCATCCATGCATAGAATATTGTTGCCACATCTGGTCTTTCTGCTATATATCAAGAGATTCTTGACAAAATCTAAAGAAGAATGTGATGTTATTGGTCCTGACCTGGCATCTCAGCTTTCCTATTGCCATAATGTAGCTTCACTGTAGCTTTTGTGTAAATATCTTTAAAAGAATTTTTTTTCCTTACCCCAAAGATAAATTGTACATAGGGGGACTAGTTAGGACTTCACTGAGATTGAGGTATTGTAGTGGCTGTAGTAAGAATGGCAAGTAAAATGTATTGCTTTGGTGTAAGTAATATTGTAGCTTGTTTGGGTCAGTGATTGTGGCTAGCTTAATTTAAGATAAGACAGATGACAACCAGCCTTCTCCATCTCCCTTCTTGCCCTTGTGCCACATTTTTGTACAAAAAAAAAAAAAAAAAAAAAATTTCCTTATTCATACCTTGATTTAATGAATTTAAGAGCAGTACTAGATTGGCAGTTTGGTCTCATCATTTTAATGTTCAATTTGCGCGATGTAACTAAGTTCTATTTTAATAGTTTATTTTCTCACACTTCTCTTGTGGAACTCTTTTCCAGATTTTGGCTTTTCTGTTAAAAATTTCCTTCAAAAATTTAAATGCAATATCAATCATCATTTTCTGTCTTGAATACTGTTCTTTTTATTCTTTCTCAAAGGTGTCCTGGGTAAGACGATAAACTACATCCAACAGAAAGGCTTCTGATCAGGAGGTTTTGAGGAGCATGGAACCACGTCTTAACTGCTGGTCTTCCCAGGCTCACCCTGACCCAGGGTGGTAGCACCTGTTAGGGTCCCAGCTATGGGCAAATAGTTAACCCACAAACTGGGGTAAAAACACCATGAAAGTGTAAAAATAGGTTTTAATACAAGCATAATACATTTTTGTAAAAAATTATTACCAACAATGATTTTTTGAAAAAAAATATTATTACCAGCAATACATTTAAAAAAATATTACCAGAAATACATTTTTAAAGAAAAATTTTTACCAGCAATAAGAATCTTGTCGGCATTAAATAAACCATTGAGGTGTTGATATGCCATAAAACAAACCAAACTTTCTCAAAGTTTTTTTCTCAGATTTTTTCATTCTTATTAATTCTTTGCATTTATTGACTTACTGGGAGTAAAATTATTTGAAAAAAAAAAAAAATAATTTGACTTTCATTAGGGTTTTTTTTTTTTTTTTTTCCACCAAAATCAGCAAAGATCATTTAGGTTACAATCTGATAATTCTTGATGGCGTTTATATTAAGTCCTAGCAGCTTTCCCTCTGTAAGCAGAAGGAATGACTGTTGGGTCTAAATATTTTTTTGATTTTTTGTCCTCAAGTGACTGAAGAGTGAGGAGTGATGAATTGTTAGCACACCTTTTTTGTTGTTTCTCTTGTTTATTTTTTGATCTGCCACTTTACAGTAAATAATTTTTTTTCTTATCTTTCCCCTTTATTTTATTATATTTTTGTATATATTAACATATGCTTTTAAAATATCTACTGTTTTTTGGTTTCCTTCATTGTTCACAAGTAGCCCCTACTCAACATATCATGTCAACATAATTATAGTCCAAAAACAATTAAAAAAGGTAAAAAAAAAAAAAATTGATAACATTTGCAAACTATTTGCATCATCTGAAATTTTTGGTCCTGTCTATTAGGGCCACTTATTTGTATCTTTAGCAGGGAAAGTCTATTCAAATGCCTCTTGATATTCACAGGCAACATTAAGAGTATGGAAGGACTGAAATTAATATCACGATGTCCCTATTTTAAAAAAAAAAAAAAAAAAAATCAATAGTCAAGGTAATAATGTCTGTGTTATTAGAATCAAAGAAAAGACTAATTTTCTTTTACAGTGGTATCACCCTGTACAAGCCCCGGGAGCCACTCGAGATAGAGGGTTACAGAGTAAGAGGCACAGTTAAGAATGTAGTGATCAGGAATCCATCCTTTTTGGGAGTTTCAAAGAGCAGTGGTTCACCGGAAGAAGCCATAAAGGAAATGAGGGTGGTTTGCTACAATGTATGTTGGATGACAGGTCGTAGCTGTGAAGGTTAAAACGTGTGGAGCTAAGGAATGTAGTTCGTCTGAGCATTTACCATAGAAATAATGATAGAGCTGTCTTGTAATGTTTCATTTGTGAAAAAGGGGTTGTAGGATGGAAAACAATTTGTGAACCGACAAGAGATTTTTTTTACTGAGACTGGAAAGTGAAAATTGGTCAGCCCTGCCCAAATATGACAGCAGTAATCCATTTTCAACCAGACTCTTGAAAGGTAGAGGGTAGCATGCAGAATCAGGTACTTACTGGCACAGTACAAGGAACTGATCATTTTTCCAGCATCTTTAGCGATAGATCCTATATACAAGCTCCACTTGAGGTCTGGGTTGAGTTTAAGGCCTAATAAGTGCTTCAAGCACAGGGCCTCCCTGGAGGAACATCCATTCATTGTGATTGGTGATAGTGGAGAGCCCGAGCAGCAACTTATGAAATATCTGTCCCCCTATATGGCAGTGAATGCTAGATAATCTCCAAGATGAAAAAATGACGAAGCAATAGATATATAGTTCTACAGAAGGATGCTGAGAATACTAAACTGAACATGTAAGCTTTATGAAAACCTCTTTGAAAAATGCAACAAGCCCTACATTTATTATAACTATGTTGATACCTTTTCTGTTTTCAATTCCTTTGAAGAGGCTAAGGTTTTCCACATTTAACTTAATTCCCTCTATCTGTCTATTCGGTTTACTATGGAGGAGGAATATGATTTGTCTTTGCCCTTCTTAGGTGAGCTTGTTGAGCAGAAGGGTGGTTTTTATACCACTAGTGTTTACCGTAAACCTATATTTACTGGATGATACACCAATTGGAATTTTTTGTTCTCAAATCCCAGAAGTTAAATTTAATTTCTACTTTGGCCCATCATATGTTATGTTCTCCTTGTAAACTTGATTGTGAAATAGAAAACATTCATAGTATTTTCTGGGACAATAGTTACCCAGAAAATGTTATTAAATGTACATTTGAGTGAAGGGTTAAGAGTTTTAAGTCCTCACCTTTGTTTGATCCCGATTTGTGCCCAGTTTGTCTGAAACTGCTGTGGTTTGGAAGGGGCATCCAGATTCTGGCTAATAGAATGTCTGCCTGGGTTAAATCGTGTTTTCCAACCTTTAGGACATGCATTCTTTTTGGCACTGTCCCCACATTACCTTCATTATCTAAAGAAGATCTGCTCTGTCTATGAAACAGTTTGGTCGTTTATAAATTTACATGTCAGTGTGACACTGACTACATAGGGTGGGCCAGTCAACGCCTTGAGTGTGCATATAAATGCAGTGATTTGTGATTGCATCAACTGTCTTTGTAGTGACAGAAAGAGAAATTTATTCATTCTTTCTCTCTACTGGGCGGCCTGTACATCTATATTTTCCTTTCTAGATTCACTGGAACTGTTGATTCTGTATTTCACCATTCCCCACTTTTAATATTAAACTACATTTTAATCGTAATTCCTGATTTCCTTCCAGTATGTCTATTATCCCATGACTCATTATATTATACTATTTGCCAATGATTCTTCTGATTAGGTGTTGCCCAACAAAAGTGCTTCAGGCACAGGGCCTCCTGGAGGGAGATCCATTCATTGTGATTGGTGATAGTTGAGGGACCGATCAGCAACATATGTAATATCTGTCCCCCCCCCCTATATGGCAGGGAAAAATATGCAGTTTTGTCTGTTTAAAAGTAATACATTTACTTAAGTGATAATATCCATGGGAAAGTTATGAATTCTCTTTTTTTTCAAACCAATCAGCTATGGGGTCAAATAGACAGTCCGGGTTCTATAGCCTTGGATGGCAACTGGGCTACCGCAGAAAGAAATGGCAGCCTACTGCAGGAAAAATGTACCACATCAGTGATGAAAAATACATGATTGCCTACACATGTATCACACGTGGCACATAACCGACATTATATATATGTGTGTGTGTGTGTATATATATATATATATATATATATATATATATATATATATATATATATATATATATATATATATAGTATAAATGTAAGAAACCTAAAAATGATATTAAAAAAATTTGTCTTTTTCCAGATAATAAATTTTAAGCTCTGTATTCATTGAGAAAACCTTTATTAAATGAACTGCAACCATTTTCAAAATTTATATCAAGCTGGAAAAGAAAATATTAATTAAAAATTAAGCTGAGCAGACATATTTACATAAAAAAAAAAAAATAAAAATAAATAAAATAAAATAATTAAAAAAATTTAAATTTCAGTGTCTCCCTCTCCTCTGTGTGCTTGTTTAGTTACATTTACGTAAACATCAATTTAAGTCCAGGGAATTCCTAAAAATAAAACATCACACAAAAGCAATTTTACACTTGATTTTCTGAATATATTTTGAAGAAATTAATGGATTTTATTTATACTTTGACATTATTCCTCATTATTATAAATGTTCAGATACAAAAATAAAGTTAGCATGTACGGGTTTCAAAGGGTCCCATGGAGAGATGAGTATTTCTTGAAAATGCTAATTTAATCTTGCTTCAGTATGAAGTCTCTTGCAACTTAGCTATCTATTGCACACCTGGTATAAAGGTGTAGACTCATCAGTAGAGATGAAAAAGAGTCACTGAGTTGTATGCATCCATGTCTGTCAACACTCATTACATCCAGGGTTTCCTTGTTAGCAGCAGAATAGCTTGGCATATCTAGATATAGGCCTCTCTGTAACTGGTCAAGATCTGGGTCTTTGTAAACTGCCTCATGCCAATAAAATTGATGAGAAAACCAGCAGTCAGCAAGGCTCAGTATCTTGTGAAGATGGCCTTATGGGCATCTTGTTCATAAAGTTGCTGTTCTGCCCACCGTGCTGTGGTTTCTGAAGCAGTGTTATTTTTGTTACCTGTCTCTTTCTCTCCTCTACCTTTTACCCCAATAGTTCTTGAGAGAGCAATCAGTTAGATGTTTCACCCCACCCCAACCTTAACACATTCTTGCTGTATTTAACAATTTTGAAAGCACATTTTTTTTTATGAGAGACTCTCAAATGCTTAAGCAGACAAACTGCAATTACATTGTTTAAAAAGAAAAAAAAAGAAAAAAAAAAGAAAGAAAAAAAAGAAAAAAAAAAGAAAGAAAAAAAAAAAAAAACAGATGTCACCTCAAACATGTATCCAGAAAATATAATTTTTATAGCTTTTAAATATTTTAGAGGGGAAAAAATCTGAAAAAGTGTAAAAAGTTTTCATGTGACTTGTTTTGTGCTTTAGTATTTCATTGTACTAAAGTGAGTTTTATCTTGATGCGATTGCACTTGCGCATGAAGGAGAGGGGATACTGAAAATTTTAAATTGAGAATTTCTTTTTTTTAGATATATATTTTGAGTATATAATCTGATTTCATTTAGTTTCTTTTCATCACTTTTTATTAAATATCCCACATTGTCATAATAGAAAATCTATCAAAAAAGGTGAAATGTTGTAAGAATCTGGATGTAAATTTATTGTGGATGATCTAGCAATTACAGCACTTTCTATACATTTTTGCCTTGGTAAATTACTCTTTTAATAAGAGAGACATTTTTTAAATTAAAATTATGGTCAGACTCGTTATACATCAAACCATTTTGTGAAAAGAACCCTATTGTCTTCATACAGTCTTTTATTTAAATTCCTTGAAGTTTCTCCTGTGTATTCATTGTGGCAATTATTACAGGTAATAGAGTAAATTCCTCCAAGTTTTAGCTCATTATTTTGTTTTGTATTAAGTCTTTTATTGTTTTAGAAGTAGTTGTAACAAATTTTATCTTAAACTTAAATAAATTCTTTTAAATTGTAGTTGTGATAGAGGTGGTAGGTTTAATTCATTGGGTTTGTCAGGAAATATAATTTTACAAGATTTGTTTAAAATTGAATATGAAGTGTTCAGATGAGCTACATTTCTTAGTTCCAGCAGTTAAGATCCACCAAATACTGAGTCAAATTATTCTTATTCCTTTCATATGCCATTAATTAAAAAAAAATCCACTTGAACTCTTAAATGCATAGACAAGTAGACATAATTCATGCTGTTAAAAAAATATGATTTTGCACATCTACTGAAACATGGGTACCCACTAAAAATAACATTTTAGTATATATATATATATATATATATATATATATATATATATATATATATATATATATATATCTCATTGATAATTGGTAATAATAATTCCAAGGAAGGCATGAATTCAAAGAGAGCTCAATATAAGAAACAGAGCAATATAATAATAAGTACAGACAATCCTTAAAAATTCATTCAGTAATTTATTTTATGAAATATATATCTTTCTTCAGATTGAAGTTTTTTTTAATCAATGGAGTCAATTTGTCCAGGCAAAAGAGGAAGAGAAATGAAAAAAAAAAAGAAATTATTTATTTTAGGATATTAAATCAAAAACATGTAAAAAAAAAAAAAAAAAAAAAATTTGCTACACAATCGCAGTCATGTTTTGACGCATATCAATGCGTCTCCTCAGATGATTGTAAATTACTGGCAAGTGAATGATTAATTTAATTTCAAAAGCAAAATACATCCTCTTTTTTGAGAAATAAAATAGGCTTGACATTGATCAGCCAATCAAAAATTATCTACGTTAAATTCAAACTAAGCGAAAAAGAAATGTTTTTAGAAATGGGTCATGGCAGGAAGTTGTCTGAAACAGATTGCAGACATTAGATTAAAAACTGATACAGATAGCTGTGTTAATTCATAAAATATATACAAATCAGACAATCAACTTTCTCAAGAAATAAAAGCAGGTGTGTGTGGTTTACCAACACCTCTTGGCATATTTTTCTATCCGTTTATGCCTTGTCAATATTTTTGTGTATCCTTCAGTCAACAGAATTTTTTTTTAGACATAGCACACACTTTAAAGCTGTTGGCTATCTTTTTCAACATGGTTTGTTATTACTATATATATATATATATATATATATAGCTAAATTTCCGCTTGAATTTTAAAGTTTTTCTTTGTAATTTTTTTTTTATATGGTAAACTGAAATTAAAGAAATTATTTCATGTATAAAGGGTATCAAATAGCCTGCATAAAAAGGAAGATATTTCAACAAAGAGAATTTCTTTTTAACATTAAATATTAAGACTTGCTTATAATGAAATTATACAAGTAATAGGCAAAAAAAAGAAAAGAAAGAAATTCCTGGTTTTTGCAGCAGATCAATTTTAGCCCCCAGCATGTTCTTCCATCTCAACGCAAGTATGAGAGTTGCTCAAAGAGTAACATCAGTTGTTTTATAAAAAGATTTAACAGAAACACACAAAGTATACCAAAATAAACACAGATGGCTCTGGATTACAAATCTTTGTTTGTTTAATGGCATATCAACTTATGAGTCATTTAATGCCAAATTTTTATATAAGTGAACATTTAGAGGAGACAATCTGTTTCATGCTAGATGCAATCATTGCGTCTAGTATGAAAGATTGTCGCCTCTAAGTGCTGGCTTCAATGTTCACTTTTATATTCACACACACTATCTCTAATATTGAGCACTTTATCCCATAAATTTGTGCATTTAGTGGCATACTAACTCCTTATGGGTCATTTTATGGCAAACTGAATGAGAAAATACAACCGTCAGAAAGGCCTTAGACCGAAGGTTTTGTGGAGCATGTGGAACCACCTCTTAATTGCTGCTGTTTGCAGATCTGCCCTGACCTGGGGTGGTAGCACCTGTTAGGGTCAATAGCACCCCCCCCAAACAAAAACAAAACACTATGAAAGTATATATATATATATATATATATATATATATATATATATATATATATACACACACCAGTAATATATTTTAATGGTAAAAAAAATTAAATCTTCCAAGAAAATTAAATTTTGGCATTAAATGACCCATAAGGAGTTGATATGCATTAAATAAACCAAACTGAGGTCAACCGTTATCTATCCTACTCATCCTGATAACACCCTTACTTCCCCTTCCCTTGCAATCTCCCTCAGTAACCATATAACTTGAGTGGCTCTTGAGCCTATTATTCAGAGAACTATCAGTTAAAAAAAAAAAAAAAATCCTGAAGTTAGCCTTTCTCTATTTTGACATTCACTTTTGAATGAAGGCATATGCAAATGGCTTTTAAGAGATTCTTGGCTACATTTTAAACCATGTATTAACTGCCTCTTATACTTCATCATTATTAGAGAACTGCTGTCTTCAGTGCCTGTTTTATGAGTGCAAACAGATGAAGGTCTAAGGCAGTGGTTCTCAAATGGTGCAGCATGCCAAGTAGGTGTGGTAGAAGAGGATAGCAGGTGAGGCAGAATGACTGAAAGACAATCAAAGAATTAGAAACACTTTAAAAAAATTCATATACCAATAATAAATAGGATTTCAGAATAAAAATATTATGGATTACTTGTAATTGCATTCATGACTTCCAGTATAAATATTTATAAATAATTATTGACCAATTTTATCATAGTGATATTTTTGCATTATATAAAGAATATAGTAACTAGGGTCTGCAAATTGGAAGAGAGAGTTATCAATTATAATATTCTGACTTTGAATCCATGGTTATCTCCCTTTAATTCTCTCACTGTTTCTTTTATTTTTATATGTACTTTTTATCACAAAGTTTGGTGAGGCACGAGCAAAATTTCATTCTGAAACTGCAGCCTAGAGAAAAAAAAACTTTTGGAACCACTGGACTAAGGAACCACTGGTCTATGTAATCTTTAATTTATCTTCAATTTGTGAACAAGTGGAGCAGTAACTACTTGTTTAAGACATGGCATACTGAGGAAGACAATATTCGGAAAATGAAAAATTGGATTTGGTCTGAACAGTAACATCAGCAAAAACAAACACCAGCTGATATGTTTAGAAACAGAATGCAAACATTATGGAATTGAATTTGTCGTCAAGTGTAAATGGAGGAATAATGTACATCGATGTTGGAAAGTAACAGACCTTGTGTCTGTAATACAGCTCACTGTTCAAGAAAAAAAAAAAAAACATACGAATATCAACAAACAAAATGGACCCACAATGCCCAACTAACAAAGTCATGGAGTTTTAATTTGAAAAAACTAACTTCAAAAAAATTCAGAGGTCAACCAAGAATGATCATAGTCACAAAACAGGAATATCCCACTTTTCTTCTGGAGAAGTTTACAATCAAAGAAGATCTGCAACAAATCTGCAGACTGGCAGAGGACAGGGAAGGCTGGCAAAATATTGCCAAATCAGTATACAATGTTACAGAAGATGTGAGAACATTAATTCATGACCTGAAACTGAAACAGTTGTTTTGATGATGATGATGATGATTGTGAACTAGCTGCGGACAGGGCCAGATTAAGACCCATAGGGGCCCTAAGCACTTAAAAGTTTTTGGGGTCCCTATACATCTGCGAGTTAAGTATGTTAGCATGAAGTCTCGATAAGTAGTGCAAATAAATAAAGGCTATCAACTGAGAACATGCATTGTGGAAACACTAGCTGGAAATAAATATAGAATGAACCGAAGGCACATACGACCATCAAGAGAGGGTGACCATCAGTTCCAACCCAGAACACCACCAACCAAGAAAGAAACAATTGCAGCTTTGCAGCCATTACCAAATGAGCCACAACCAGATTCTAACAGAACTGTGACCAGAAGTAATGTCATCAACAACCCAGCATGTTACAGAATCACAAAAATATGGCTAGAATAATGCCAAATGAACATGAAGGTAGTCTACCTCTGTTCATAAAATTAAATCCTATTAATTAGTAATACTAACTTATTCAAGAGAGGAGATGTGTTGCATTGAGTAAATACAATTCTCATTATCTCCCTTAGCTCATTCCATTATTAACCAATCAGAATGTCAATAAAGATTTGCTGCAGGTCAGTTGTCCCCATTTCATAATGGCACCCTGTTGATTCAAATGTTAATCATGTTTAACTTATTTCTTTAGATGTGTAGAACATTATATTTTTACAATTTTTGTGGTGCCTCCTTTCCTTCATGCCATAAGCATGTACTTATTTTGCTTAATGGTCAATCCAGTCCTGGTTGGGGAAAAATGAATTAAAATGAATAAGTAAAATAATAACAATGAATAATAAAAAAAAAAAAAATCCATTTTCCCATGATGTTAGTAACAAAATAATCAGAAATTTTATTACTCCACTTGGATTTGTCAAATGCCTTAAGGTGGCACCGTTTATATAAAAGGACAAACATTTTCTTCCTCTTTCTCTTTTCTTCCCTAGATGTAGTAGCATGTAGACATGGACGTCCTCATTGATTATTTCTTAATTACCATATTTTTGACCTTACAAGACACTGCGGCTTGGAAGATGCACCCTAATATTAGAAAGAAATTTCTAAGAAAAAAAAAGTCATTCATTCTCATACAACAACACATTCACCATATGTCCCTCAGTGGTGCCGCTTATTGTTTACATTAATCACTCGTCCGATTTTGTTTGTATAGTAATGTCATATTTGTCAAGAGCAGAAAGTAAACAGAGCATGTTTAAGCTTGTGGCTCGGCTCGGCTCCAGGAAGGTTTATAGTCTTTTTTTTGTAACAGTTAAGTACTGAAGTTACATCATATAAAAGGCTGAATTAGACCTATAGCTAACAGTGTAATGACTCCACATACAAATCCAAGTTCCTTATCAGTCAAGCCAATTAAGTGACCGTCCAAGCTTACTTGAGCCTGTGATTTACTTCCTTGCTTGGGGTGATGGGTAAAAAAAAAAAAAAAAAAAAATTAAGAAGCTCACTCATTAATCTCAACCACTGTGGCATGTCATCTAGTCAAAATCTGTGATAGGAGAGTGCAGAGAGAAGAGTTTCCTTAGTACACACACAACTGTATACTAAGCAAACAACCAGTTTCTACTGAAATTGAAACAGCTTGCCATGCTGGTAAACACTAGGTTACCATGAACAGCTGATATATCTCACACAATGAGAAAAAGGAGGAGGATGCTTCTTTCCCACCCCCGTCCATTTTATTGTGTTCTCTCATCACCTGCTAATGTTGTTTTTCATGACCAGCTTGTTACCCACAACTGACAAGTTGGATCCTTACTGGCCATTCTGTAAAATGCATCCTCAGATTAGCATAAACTTTTCTTACTCCATACCAAACTATATAGCATGTAAACAATATGCACATTCCTCCAACGCCCTACTCTAATATGTCTTCCTATGTGCAATTAGCTTCCACATTTATAGACAGACGTCAAACGGATTTCCTTTGGGCAGGATTATGTTATGTTACTGCAGATTATTTTCAACACTTTTTTTTTTTTTTTTTTTACATTCAAGGAAAAAATGTTTTCTGCAGTTGTTTTTAATGCACACTGCCATACAATGCTGAGTTATTTTTAAATCTTGCCTATTGTGTGCGTTGGGTACTGAAAAGTTCTTGGCCCAACCAGGAGGCACATAAAAAAAGCAAAAGAGAAAGCAAAAATTAAAAAAAGAGAAAGCGAAAATTAAAAAAATGAAAAAAAAAATTTTGGTAAATATATCTTAAAATGAGATGTCAGTGTTATTTTTAATTTTTATGTAATTTAGATGACAATTTATCCATCGCAACAAACAAATTATCGTAACAAATTACCAAATAACCTATTACCTTGGACAAAAAAAAAAATGAACAATGAAAGAAAAAATAAAACCAAAATATAAATACCTACCTACACAATAAATTAAAGTGCTCAATCCCTGAACTATCTAGAGGCAGCAAAAAACACTTTATAACAAACTACTCAACAAAGGAGAACTCAAGTTGCTACTCATGTTTCACTCTCTCAAGGTCTTCAGGCGACGAGTGTGTATATATATATATATATATATATATATAAAACTAGGAGTAACAGGGCATGGAAAAATTAGGAACAGAAACAATAATAATGAGCAGAAAAAGAAAAGAGTAATCAGGAGGACAGTAGATAGCAATTGACATTGCATTTAAATTTTTGCTAGCCAACTCAACTGTAAATTGATGAGACCTTTGCCACCAATCTGGTAATGCACTTAAATTCATAAAATCTAGGTACCATATCGAAAGAAAAATTACCATGAATGTATTTATAAAAAAGAGCAGGGAAGCTACGTTATAATGGTGTGGAAGTGACTGAAGCTGAGATGCCAGGTCAGGACCAATAATATTGCTGATTCTTTGGATTTTATCAAGAATCTCTAGGTATATAACAGGAGCACTGAACCAAATATGGCAGCAATATTCAAGGCTTGGATGAATTGTAGACTAATAAATATGTAAGATGGATTCAGGAAAGAGATAAATTGTCTAGCACATCAGAGTTAACCAGCTTTCTTACATTACAATGTCTGCTACCTTGTAATGTATACAATATAATCTTTCCACTTCATGTCAGCTGAGAAGGTAAGCCTGAGAAGAAGCAACAAGTCACTTTCATGAAGGTTAGTATCAGTCATACTGATGGAAGGCTGGAAGGAGTCAATCTTAGTTTGATATACTAAAGTTCATATATCATGTTTCTCTAATAACTAGTAATGCACTTAAATTAGTTGATTTAAGCTAAGATTTTACAAGGCTGAATGCAATTCCTGATACCCAACTCACAGTAGTGCAAGTACACTGAGTGTTGTTATCAAGACACCATCTCTAAGGAAGGTTAACATTCAAGGCTTGAGACCCCCATCATTTACAAATCAGAGCATTCAAGCATTTTTGCTAAAAGACTCAAAATTGAGATAGCTAGGCTCTGTGAAATACTGAATACTAAATTTTAACATTGTAATTTCTCTTTCAGACATATTGAGGACATTAAAATGCCAGCTTCCAATCTGAGATAGAAAATGAGACAGGTACACCATAATTAATTAATTACTTTTGCTTCATAAATAAATGGGATTGATGGGGTTAGGCTTATTAAAATTTTGAAAATTAGGACACCTACCTTTATTTGAACACCCTAACGATTAATAATAGCTAGCAACTTGTATTCGAGGATACCCGTCTACTAGGGCATCTAGGCAATCCCTATTGCAGACTCTCACTAAGTCACATTTGTATTTGTTCAACACCCATGAAGCCAATCTGTGGTTTATACTGCAACTATACTGAGCAGACTTTAGTTACAGTTTCTGGAAGAGAGAGTGTGTTATCTAGTATGATCAACAATCTGAACAATGCCAGTATACTCAAAACCCTTGGTTCCCGATGAATTGTGACTGTGTTAGCACAGCTATTGACAACCCCCCAAGTGTTCTGTCTACCCAATTTCAATCACAAGGCTTGGGTCAACCTGTGGTACAGTTTTCAGGCACTTTACAATGGTGCCAAATGCTGGGATCCTCCCCCTCCAGACCAATAATGTCAGGAAGTCTCCTTTCTGACAAATGAACTGTGGTGAGATTTGAACCTGGGTCTCAGCCAGAAAGCGAACATTCTAACCACTCTGTCATGTGTCCATAATTTGAACACCCTACCCATATATATATATATATATATATATATATATATATATATATATATGTGTGTGTGTGTTTTTATGTTGGACCAGGATTAATCTTGCACAAAGCAAGGTGGATTATGCCTAATAGACTATCTCTCATCATAATGATTTGAGGCAAGATTTTACATGACCAGATACTACACTATTTACATTATTCGGACTATTGTCGTAATCTTTGTCACGTTTATTACGTTTTGACTGTCGTACACTCCAGCCTTCTTTAGGTGGTTGGAATGTCAATCTGAACTCTTTACTTCGTAATCTTTGTCATGTTTTATTACGTTTTTGATTGTCGTAATCTTTGTCAATTTATTACGTTTTGACTGTTGTACACTCCAGCCTTCTTTAGGTGGTTGGAATGTCAATCTGAACTCTTTACTTCGCACACTGGGGTAGAATGTTCTAGTTCCACGTGCCATGTTTAATGGATGTCAGTTATCTCCTGTTAATTCCCCTCTCTAAGTTCTCCACCTCAAGGACACATGGCATAGTGGATAAAGGCTTTAGTTAGATCCAGTGACAGAACCCATAGTGTGAGTTCAATACCCGGTTAAGGCAGTGGAGAACTTGGAGAGGGGAATTAACAGGAGATAACTGACATCCATTAGACATGGTACGTGGAATTAGTACAGTCTGCCCCCAGTGAGCGAAATAAAGGGTTCTGTTCGACATTCCACCCACCTGAAGAAGGCCGGATCATTGTAATAAATATGGCAACACAGATGAGGACAATAGTGTACATAATATCAACTCAGAAATATAGACAGATACTATTCCTGATGATTAACTAAGACACTAACAATAGTCTAAGTACACCAAGTGTTATTATCAAGACTCCATTTCTAAGGAACGTTACTGTTCAAGGTTTGACAGCCCATCCTAGCACATGTATATATATTATACACACACACAGCCAAATAATACTTATCACTGAAGAAATGTTTAAAATAATTTATACTAGGAATATAAAAATAAACTTATCCAAGTTGTAATATTTTCATAATGTATACATATACAGCCAGGTTTTATTTTTTGCTGTAGTACAGTCAGGATTGATCTCGTACAAAGCAAGGTGGGCCCCGCTTTACAGAGAATCTCTTGTCATAAGGATTTAAGCTAAGATTTTACAAGGCTGAATGTGATTCCTGATACCCAACTCACACTCACAGTCGTGCAAGTACACTGAGTGTTGTTATCAAGACACCATCTCTCAGGAAATTTAACATTCAAGGATTGAGACCCCATCCTAGCCTTCCATACCACACACGCACACACTTCTATAAGAAGCTCATCCACACTTTGACAGGTTTTGTTTTTTGTCCTGCAGAGTAACATACTATTCTCCACCCTACTAGAAAAGCTAGTGTGGGGAGCTGGTTTAGATGCCAACCACACACTCATGCAACAGGTTGTAGTGGGTTACAAGTAGCAGGACTAAGCCTAATCTGACCACATTTAATTAAACTACATGATGGCAAACAATGCTTATAAAAAAAATTTTTAAAATAAAAGAAAAGTCTTTGTAACTTAATTTTGGAGAAAATTAAAAGACTCTTCACCATTTATTTGATACCTCTCCCCCTGAACTCAAAAGGCAACAGTACCAACCACAGCTACTCAGAAATAGTTTCTTGTAAATAAACAAGTGGGACAACAGATGGCTTTACAGGAATCCCACAAAAGGTACTTCAATTGATACACACAAAGTTCATGTCATCTGTGGTGATTATGAACAAGGAGTCATGTGATACAGCCTGGTTTGTTCATGTGAAGCTTCATGCTTCATGCCACCACCTACATTAAACTGCTGGACACAATGGTCAAGCCGTGCATCAAGGGAGTGGCTGTAATTGCAGGACACTGATCTTTGCAGTAGAACCCACTTGACCCAGTACTGCTCTCATCTGACTGTGGCATCATTGATAGGAAGGGTGAGAGAGAAAAATCAAAAGCCTCACAATGCTAAGGATACATTGAAGACTGCTATTACAGACTTGATAATAATATTAGCTCTTTCCTTATAGGGAAACATTTGGCATTCATTGACCAAGTAGCCAGTGCTACCATTGGTTGAAATTTACAAAACCTTTCTAGGAAAATAATTTTTCTTGAAAATAGGTTTCTTAAGTCCAGTAGCTGTTATTGCTACTCCAGTACAGGGAGGAGGCTTACTTCCAAATCTTTTGTTTGATTATATCATTTTCTTTTAGAGTTACATCTGCTATCAATGTTACATATCTTGCTCACAACAATCACACCCATCTCTTCCTATCTGTGCTGGAATATGTGCAGAGCATAGACTTGGAAGAGATTAAATAGACTGCAGCTCTCACCTCTTCCTTGTTGTACTCCTGATAAGGCTTGAAATGATTTAGTATTTAGGGTCTTTGTGGCCCGATATATTTTCTTTTCCATTTTCTTTTGTTGCTAGAAAAGACCACTCATATTGTCATGGTAGACAATTTTTCTTACACATTCATCAGTATTCCATTCATCACATTTGGTCTGGTGTTTCTGCTATGTATTTAGAGATTTTTGATAAAATACAAACAAGAATCTGCAATATTATTGGTCCTGACCTGGTATCTCAGCCTCAGTCACTTTCCAACCACCATAACGTAGATTTCCAGTTTTAGTTTCCATTGGATGTCTATATTATCCAATGAAATATATAAGTTCAATCATTATTTTTAAATGGAAATAATAAAAAAAGATCTGATTAAAAATAAATCCATTAATTCTTTAGAAAATGTGTGCATGAATTTGCTAAGGTAACTAAAATGAAGCACTTAGGAAGGACTGAAAATCTCTTGCCAAGCTAAAGCTGCCCACCTTGCTATATCCACTGGATTCAATCATGTGGTGAACAATTACGTAGAAGCAAGTGAGTCAGAGTGGCTTGCATCTGGTGCAAAGAAAAATAAGTTCCTTACCTCAATATATGACATGTAGCAGTGGCATTTTGGTTCTTTGAAAATGACATGAATCTCCCCTCCCCACTTTAGATTATTCCAAAAGTGTATATTCTGTAATGGTGGCTTTTGTACAGCTTAGCATGGTACGACCAATAGCAACTTGTGTGCTGATTGGTCAGACAGGAGGATGCCATTTGACTGGGAAACTGAGGACAAAAGCGAAGAACGCTAATTGGTAAGTCAGCCATGATGTTGGTATGATAAAAGAGGGCTGAAGCAGTGAGAAAGGAAGATTTTTACGTTGGTGACGTGTGTGGGAACTCAAGAATGGCGGATTGAAAAATAAGTATTTGGTGTTGTACAAGCGACGTTAGAGGAACATGAGCTCATTTACACTATAAATCACCCTCATTCCCTTCATATCTGATTGCTAAGAAAGAAGTTCCACTCAAACAACTTCTTCCCAGAAATCACTAGTGGATGTTTCCCTAGTCACTACAATCTTAACCTCTTCAAGACAAGAGTCAGTTGTTATCTATCCTACATATCCTCATAATCTTCATTTACTTCTTCCTCTTACATCCATACAACATCATCAATCTGTGTCCTACCTTGAGTGGCTTTTGTGACTAGTGTTGAGCGAATTTTTAATTATATATATATGTAATCATAATATATTCTGGTGTATTGTTAACTGACTACTACCAATGGTTTAATATCTGGTAGATAAAAACTTTGAACTGCAAAGCCATTAGCTAATTGAATCTTCAGCCAATTATTCTATTACAAGTTGATCAATCAGTGTCCCTCTACCTTGAGTGGTTCTTGAGCCTCGTGTTGAGTAAATATATAGATTCCAGTGTACTGTTGGCTGACCACTATTAATAGTTTCATACTTGGTGGACAAGAACTTCAAACTCTCAGACTGCAAAACCATTAATTGCAGCTTTAGCCAAGCACCCCATTACAAAATGGTTAGTCAGTGTCCTACTTTGAGGGGCTCTTGAGCCTCGTGTTGAGTAAATATTTAGTAAATAAGTAGATTCTGTTGATCAACTACTATCACTGGTGGACAACAACTTCAAACTGTCAGACTGCAAAACCATTAGCTAATTGCAGCTTTAGCCAACTACTCGATTACAAAATGACCACTTCCCAGATTATCATACAGATAAGCACTTGATGACTTTGTTCATTAGTTAATAAGCCATTAATTAATCTGGCAAGTGCAAGAAGGACGTCAGCTGAAAATAATTGGTCAAATCCAAATCTAAAGTCTCAGAATATCATTTCCGTATTGTACTTAATTTTAGATCCATTCCTCCCGAGGGATACCAATGATCAAAATGGCTGAAAACTTATCAGTTTCTGTAGGAAGTTACACATAAGACTGTCATTAGAAAATAATGAGAAAGAAATTACACAGCTGACAAGAACTGATTTCCTCAAACATTAAGACCTTAATTGGACTTTGTACGGATAACATCACCAGTCAAAGACTAAAATGGCTATTAGAAAAATATCTTTATATGCAACTGTATATTGTGTAAAAATTCAGATATACTGAATTTTCCGACTTACAAGATGCTGTGACTTGGAAGACACTCACTAATATTGGGAAGAAATTTCTAAAAAAAAAAAAAAAAAAAAATCCTTCTCATACAACAACACATTCACCCTGCGTTCCTCACATACAGGCATCACATTATTTACATTAATCACTCATCCGATTTTGTTTGTATGGCAATGACATACTAATCAAGAGTAGAAAGGCTCCCACTGTTGATAATAAACAGAGCATGTTTAAATTTGTGGCTCGGCTCCAGGAAGGTTTATAGTCTTGGAAATACTTGTAACAGCTAAGTACTGAGGTTACATCATATAAAAGGCTGAATTAGACTGAGAGCTAACATTATAGCGTAATGACTCAACATACAAATCCACATCCCTTACTTGAGCCTGGGCATTGCCTTATATCCATCTTGAAAGATGCACACACATTTTTCGGTGTATTTTTTTTAGGAAAAAATACAGTAACTCAAACTATATCTGTAAAAAGACAATATGAATAAAGACTAAAAGAAAATTTATCATAACTGACGTGTTTCACCCTCTGATAGACTTTATCAAGGCAAATCTTATTTTAAAAGAAATATTTATAAACAAAAGTAAAAAATGTCATCAGTTTTCAGAATTTTAAAACGCTCATGAATATACTTCACAATAACTGAAAATCAAGGTAAATTATGGAAGGTGCTAAGGGACATAATTTAATGTCTAATAAACAAAAGTGAGTAAATGCTAGTGATGAATTATTTTTATTTTTATAATGCAAATATTATTAATAGTATTTCAGCTTGAGAAATAAAATTATGTATTGTATATTTTAAATTTGATTCTTTTCTTTTAGTTACTTAACATGTTTACAGTCTATTTATAGTCATTTATTAGACATTAAATTATGTGACTTAGCATCCTCCATAATTTACCTTGACTTGCAGCCTAAAAATATATAAAATAGTGATGCCAACTCAAACATCAATTCTGATAGATCATTTTATGCCAATCAGGTGAATGCATATTATATATTACACTCACTTCCCCCCACTTATAGTTGGAGGGTCTCAGTTTGGTAGCTACGATTCATTTTAAATAGCTTATTTAATCTGTCAATTTGAACCATTAAAACCAGTCCATCTTATATAGCCATACATAAACAATTTTTAAAGGAGAGAGAACATCACTGGAAAATATGAAAACTTAAAGAATCAGCACATATGCTAAGCCACAAAAATCTCCTATGCCGGCCAAGCATAGACATGAATAGAATATGAGAGCTAGAGAAAAAGATAAGAAAAATTTTAGGTTTGGTTAGATTGTTTAAATTAAACAGTAATATGGCAAAATGTTCACAAACTAAGAATTGAGGTTGACACACAAGAGCAAATTCAAACAAGGGAATGCAGCATTTTGGCTTCAAGACAAGACAGACTGGGACTGAGTCATATGAAACTGAGAACTGGTCTATTTTATTGGCTAGGAAGAAATCCCAGCATGCATTTGTGTGCTTCTGCCTATAAATTGGGGAGGGGGAGTGTTTTGCAATCATTCCCAGCATATATTGGAACCTTCCCAAAAGGTTATTGCACATCAGTAAATATGACAAACCCAATTGGAATTGGAACACAGCTCTCCTAGATTTCCATTTCTGAAGCGTTATCCATTACACCACCTGGTATATCCATGTGGTCACCCATCTAGGTACTGAGCCAGCTTGATATTGCTTAACTTCACTGATCTTACAAGAACTGGTGTTTCAATGTGATACAGTTGTAAGCTGCATTGTATGTGCATTTATTTCCCAATTTAAATGCTTCCTCTGTAAGAGTTGGTCAAGAAAAGACGATTTGTTGAAGGGTGTGTCTTCAAGGTTGGCCAACATCTCCATAAAAAGTGTTCATCTTTTGAATGGTCTTGTGTGAAAACAAGAATTAAGGTTTGTTATTCTTCTCTACTGTGGTAGATAGATAGATAAATGTCTTTGAGAGTTTTATTATATGCAGGAGGAGTTGTGGGAGGCGGACAAATCTGATAAGTGCCAAAAAAACATACACCAATTATATGTTCAGCCTAAAGAAAGAAAGAGAAAGAGAAAGAAAGAAAAGAAAGAAGAAAGAGAAAGAGAAAAGAAAGAGAGAAAGAGAAGAGAAAGAGAAAGAGAGAAGAGAAAGAAAAGAAAGAGAGAGTAAGAGAAAGAAAGAAAGAAAGAGAGAAAGAGAGAAATTCTAAGAAAAAAAAGAAAGAGAGAGAGAAAGAAAGAAAGAGAAAGAGAAAAAGTAAGAAAGAAAAGAAAGAAAGAGAGAAGAAAAGAGAAAAAGAGAGAAAGTAGAAAAGTAAGAGAGAGAGTAAGAAAAAAAAGAGAGAAAAAGAGAGAGAAAAGAAGAGAGAGAGAGAGAGAAAAAAAGAAATTTTTTTTAAGAGAGAGAGAAAGTCAAAAAGAAGAGAAAGATTAAAAGAGAGAAAAAGAGAAAGTAAGAACAGAAAACAAAGAAAGAGAGATCGAGATTAAGAGAAAAGTAAGAGACAGAGAGAAAAGTAAGAGACAGAAAGAAGAGAAAGAAGAGACAGAAAGTAAAAAGAGAGAAAAAAAGAGAGAAAGTAAGAAAAAAGTAAGAGAGAAAAGTAAAAGAGAGAGTAAATTTAAGAGAGAGAAAAAAAAAAGAGAAAGAGAGAGAACATTTTTAATGAGATTTTCACAGAACAGCTTCTGTATTTGTTCCAGATGGGACTCTTTTTAATTCAACTAAAATAGGGTTGTTGTGCACAAAACAAAACCATCTTTTGGTCGTTGTCCTGGAAAAGAGGAAAATCAATTATATGTGGGCCTGTAAATACGTCCAAAGCCTCATGATGAAAACAAGGCCCTTTTTTTTTTTTTTTAACACACAAGTAATTTTCAAGTAATAATCCCCTCCCCACCAACCCACTGGTGAATATCAAACACATAAATTGAATGAAATTTAAGATCCAGACTAGTCTGAATTTCTGAAATTATGTTATCAAAAGGGATGTTATCAAAATCAACATTCGAACTGCTGACCTTATCTTTGCTCTCATAAATTACAGTGTTGGATTGAATTTGAAGGCAGACTCTTTGGATGCCTAATAAAAGCGAGGAAATATCTATTTTGGTGTGTGTGTGGGGGGTACTTTCAAGCTCTCAAAGTTTAAGACAACTTGATTTACTAATTTTTCATTTTTGACTTTTTAATGATTTTATTTATTATTTATTAAGAAAAATTCCAGACCCCATCCCAAGACACTCCCTCACTTGTATTAGGTACCTAAAAAGGTAGTAATTGTGAATTCAATCCCTTGGTTGAGAAATACAAAATTTAAAAACTGGGCAAGCTATAATTGAGCAGTACTAAAAACGAACAAGACAACTTTAGACATGAACAATGGAATGAAAAATTTCCCCTCAATGGTAATTGTAATATTAACAGTTTCCTTATATGGAAACATTCAGCAATGATTGACTCAACAGCCAGTGTTACTTTTGGTTGGAATTTATGGAACCTTTCACTTGAAACAATTTTTTTCAGAAAACAGTTTTCTCAAATACATTAACTGTTATTGCTCTTTTTAGACTAATAGGTGTTTTCTTCCTAACCTTTTGTTTGAAGTAGTGGAGAGTGTCAACAGCTTATGTCATTATTTTTTCTTCAACTTACAAGTGATATCCATTTTAGTTGTTGATTAAAGAGGTTCAGTTTGAAATTCCCTGAAGAAGGCCAGAGTGTACAATGGCTGAAACATTGTAATAATCACTACAAAAATGAGGACAACTACAAACTTATTGAATCATCCTCGTCATATATTTATATATGACGAGGATGATACTCATCCTCGTCATATACTCATTTATAAATGTGAAAGACAGATTCTGTTGAGAAAAATTATCTGGCTCGACACACTGAACCAACTTTCTATATGTAGGATGGATAATGTGTGACCTTAGACTAGAAACAGTTAAGGTCATAGTGATTGCTGTTTTTATGGCTAATCAACCTTTTCGACGTTATTTAAAGCCAAGACATATTTTGGGACTGTACCAGTTTTTAGGAGATAATAATGACTTACTGATACAAGTCTTACTATTTAATCTATAGCTGGCAGGAGAAGTGAATTCATTTCTTTCCCAAGAGTATTTGCATGTAAGTAACACACCTGACTGGAATTTGAACTTGGCTCTCTGAGTTCCCATTCTGAGCATTTTATCAGTTACACCACCCACACATCTATACTTAGAGCACCGGGTATACTCCAGCAGTTTAGGTACTGACCAGGTTCAATGTTGCTTAACTTCAGTGCTTGGACATGAACCAGTATTTTAATGTGATATGGCTCTTACCTGAACAGTCTTTATAAACATCCATCCATGACCTTTCAGTCTTTCAATGACTAGACAGTTACATCTCATGTTTTTTCATACTGCTGTTCATCCAATAAAAAGTCCAAGTATGACTCAAGATAAAGGGTTACTGAATTAAATAGTTGCAAAAGCATAAAGCAAAGAAAAAAATGATAATTTACACAGAAAACTAGATTAGCAATTACACCCTTGTGCAATTAAAACAAAATGAATAATTCCATTATTATTTACCTTTTTTTCATATTTCCAAATGAAACATGACCCAGTGCACACGTTACTACTTCAGATGTCCATTCTATGAAGTCATTCCTTGCAGATTGACCACAGATTCTCAATTGGATTTAAATCAGGAGAGTTTCTGGGCCAGTCTATAGTACTTTGATTTGTTCACTGATAAGGCTTGCCATTGGGTTCGTGCAGCATTACAATTTTCATACGCTTCCTTGGAGTAATGTCCATTGCACACAATGACCATAGGACAACTAATCAACAGTCAAAACAATAGTGTCTGGACTAGATAAAAATCTGATGCAATCACGGATAGCACAATATTTTTCAAGGCCAAACAAATTACATCATGCACCATGAAAATAGATTCATATTACTGCACACCACTGCAAATGACCTAATCTGAGGAAAAAAATAGAAATCGATTACACCCCGTCACTCCAGTGCACCTAAAACTAACCATATGGTGAAAGAAAAAAAAATAAAGTGGTTGTTTCAATTAATTTACACAAGGGTGAAGGTCTCACCATCTTACTGTTCAAATATCTAGGTACTGACCAGATTCAATGTTGCTTAATTCAGTGCTCGGACAAGAGGCAGTGTTTCAATGTGATATGGCTGTTATCTGAACAGTATAAGCATCAAGCCATGACCCTCCATCAGTCTTTCAATGACTAGACAGCTTCATCTCATTTTTTTTTTCATACTGTTGTTTAACCAATGGTGGTGCACTTTCTAGATTGAAGCCAATGTCCAGGGTGGAGTATTCCTCCATTGGTATCAACAGCCACATGCACATCCATGTAAGCATTCTAGTTTGAAGGATATCAACTGTGGTTTGACCTGGAGAGGGATGGGATCCGCCAGGTCAGTTTGCCCAAGACACACAAATTAATACATCTTCAGCTTTCAATCCAGATATGTGGAAAGAATTTGTCAGGTGATCAGATGTGCGGGCAAGACTATAACGACAACAGTTCTTGTAACTGATGGTGATTAGTTGCCTTGCCATGGAAGATTAACATTAGATGATGAAAAACTGGTGGTATGTAACCTGATTAGAAGTATCAGGTTTCCTGCATTTGTGGATAAATATCACTGTTTTTATTTACATAAACTAACACAAACCACCATTGTGCGCAAGTGAAACAAAAGTGGCTCCAGGAATATTGACTGCTTATTTATTGATTATTCACTCACCAAATTTATACCAAACCCCATTGAGCATGTATGCAACACAATATACAACAAACAATTCCTGTGGGATGAAGTAAAAATACTGGACAAGAAAGGTCACTGGAGAGTTAGACATCTGAAAAAAATCAGTGCATATGCTAGGCAATGAGGGCCTCCTTAGTAGGCCGATCAATATATGCACCTGGGGAATGCCAGGGTGCACAATGTCTGAAATGTGATAAAAACCATAAATATGAGGATAATAGTCTGAATATAAATAGTGTAAATAATAACTTCTCATGCCAGAAATTCAGACAGGGGATAAGAACAACAAAGATGAGGATAATAGTCCGAATATAAGTAGCGTAAATAATGATAACTCCTCATCCCAGATATTCAGACAGATGGCAATCAGGGGATAAGAACAACAAAAATGAGGAGAATAGTCTGAATATAAATATGTAAATAATGTCTGTCTATATTTCTGAGATGAGGTATTATGTACACTATTTACATTATTCGGACTATTGTCCTCATCTTTGTTGCCATATTTATTACAACGTTTCGGCCATTGTACACACCAGCCTTCTTCAAGTGGTTGGAATGTCAAACTGAGCCCTTTATTTCACTCACTGGGGTAGACTGTTCTAGTTCCACATGCCATATTTAATGGATGTCAGTTGTCAGTTATCTGCTGTTAATTCCCCTCTCCAAGTTCTCCACTACCTTAACCGGGTATTGAACTCACGCTCTTTAAGTCCTGTCACTGGATCTAACTTATGCCTTTATCCACTGTGCCATGGCCTCACAAAAAAAAAAAAAAAAAAAAAAAAAATCTGTCAATAGAGGACCAGATTCCAATCCAAAGAGCCAATGCTGCAGCAAGGAAAAGAAAGTCCCATGCAAATAAAAATCCAGATAACCTAGGAGAGCTTTCAATACTGAGTATATGAAAAGACTTAGGGACTCTCCAACTTTTGGATAAGCCAAAGGCCCAATTGAGCCTTCCGAAGGGATAGGGCTGCATTTAAGCTAGCTGTAAAAATATATGGTTACTTGTCCTGTATTAGAATAAGTTACTAAATGATACAGGAATCAGCAATGTACAATTCCTTTCTACTAACAAGTGAAAGTAGTTTCAAACTGATGTCCATAGACATTGCTAAATACATTCCTTAGGATTATTAGAATTTTAAATAATACAAGGAGGTTGAAATCTTTATTATAACAACCAAGGATTTTCCAGCAATATGCCATACTTGTATATTAAAATTACAATTATAAAATAAAACAAAAATTATTCAAAAATACATTAGCCTATTTATCACTATTTCTTGAACTCATGGCGACATCTTATGGTACCCTAGGGCTTCGAGGAACACCGGTTGACAAACAGTGCACTAGACATTGCAACTGCAGTTTTCATAGCAAGAAGTTGTTTTGCTTTTTAGTGGGGGATGGAGTTGGTAGCTCCATGCCCGGTTAGTTTTAAATTCAGAGAAAGTTGTTCTCCTAGACTGGTTGTCAACCACAGTTGAAGAGTCATGTCTGACAACTATTTAACCTATAGCTGGGGGACTATAGATTATACATAGTATTACCTTTTCAAAACAAAGATCTGAAATTAGAATTAAAGTAGTGATGGCTCATATCCTGAATGCAGAATTAATACATTTTAAGCACTCAGTGTGTGTGTGGGAATTACCCCTACTTGGAGGGGGGGGATACACATTCGGATACGTCCTGGTCACAGTGATCCGTCCCTGTGTTAGTAGTATCACAGCTAAGAGTAGTTTGGACAAGCTGTGACCAGCTATGACTAGCTTAGACCAGCTCTGACAAACTTGGACAAGCTATGACCAGCAGCCTGAATGAAGACACTCAGGTCCCCACGTTAAAAGTCACTTGCTAAATGGCGCTGTTCAGGACTATAAAAGAATAGATATACCCAACTCCTTGTTTTGCTCAACAATATAGCAACAACACTGATCTTGTCTACTTGGGGAGATCTCTTTACCTTAGCAAACCGACTACTTAATTTCAAACAAACTACATGAACTTCACATGCATGCTGCTAATTACATAAAATTAAATAAATGGCGTGTTGGGGTAATTTATATATATAAAAAAAAGAAAGATTTTTTTAAAAATGTATCAATTCAAAAATAATTTAATTCATAGTGAGTAAGTTCTGAAAGTTTCATTAAAATTCAACAATTATCTTATTTTTACAAGAATTTCCAAATTAATGTTTTTTCTACCATAAAAAGATGCTAAATTGCACATGCCAGAACCCCCCCCCAAAAAAAAGATAAGATTTGTAACTAAAATTTCAAAGTTCTAAAAAAGCTGCGGAACAAAGACTAAAATAAACATCAAGACACAAACACCAAAAGACAAAAAAAAAAAAAAAAAAAAAAAAATTGTTTCCGAGTCGGAGGAGTGCATATCCTTCCAATTAATAAATTAATGCTTTAAAAATAAGTATTTAGCATTTTCCAAGAAATAGGTTGCAGTCTAGCCAACAATACAAAAAACATTCTTGGGATCCCTTTGAAGGGTATTTAAGCAAAGCTTCTAGACAGACAAGGCTGGAAGGAGAGATAAATGGCAACAGTCCACAATGACATGGCCTAAAAGAAATTCCCTTACTCATTCTACCTAACCAAGCTACGCGACACTTATACTTTCCTCCTCACTTTCTCCATTGCCTCTTCTTTATCAGAGATACACGAGAAGAAATTACATTTATTTTCATCTTAACAAACAAGACTGTGAGAACTTTAATACTCATAGATGCTAAGAAAAATTTAGTTGTAACAAAAAAAAAAAAACATGAAAGTAAAAATCATTTGTTTTTATATTTAAACACATTTTTTGCCTTTTTCTTTTGATTCAAATCCACAACAAAAGATTAAATTTTTTTTTTTTTAGTTTTCATCATGTAGTCATGTTTTACTTTTTTTTTAGCAAATCTTTAGTTAGAAGTACCAGCAGCATTCTTTTGTTTACTCAATTAACTGCTAAAACAAATGAAAAGAATTAAAATATTTTGCCAAATTATTTCACTTTTTTTCATTTGTTTTAATTGAGTAAAATATTTTAGTAAGTAAAATAATGTTTTGTTTACACTATGTTCATTTGTTTTTAAAGCCAATAACCGCTTAAGCCGAAGTTTTGACTTTCCCCTCCTCCCTTTATTACGGAGATATCTACGAGTGAATATTTTGTTATTTAATTTAAAGCCGGATTTCTGAGGCGAAAAACAAGCAAAATAATTGTCTTATTTTTACAACATTTACAAGAGCAAAAAGTAAACGTGTTTGAATGCAGCAAATCACAAATTCCAGCAACACATTTTTCTTCTTGTAAAAACGCTTTCTGTGTGCGACCTTCACATATAAAAACATCGATCGCTGTGGTATGGAATGTGTAAAGACGAAACCGTCACCCTACAAGGGCTCACTGTGTAGTAACAAGTGCTTGTTGATAGAGATTTCACCTTGCCTCATATCGCAGGATCATATTTTTAAACCTCCGTTCTCCTTCAAGGCAATAAACAAAAAAAAAAAAAAAAAAAAAAAAAAGAGAGAGAGAATGGGACCTGGAAACTAAGGGGAAACATACATTAAAAATAATAAATAAATAAATAAATAAAAAGGCTGTACTATTTTCTAAATGGCGAAACCATATCAGCACTAAAAAAAAAAAAAAAAAAAGGGATGGCTGAAGTGAAATCAATATTTCAGCAGATGGCAACTGTACTTAATGTCCTGTGTCCATGTGCAGAGAAGGGAAGTTGTTTTTTTGTCACTTATTTTTAAATTTTATTTTTAAAGTACGGTTTTATTGGTAAAATTAACATTTTTGAAAGTTATAAATATAATTTATTTATAAAGAGGAAAAATCTATTTTAGTGGTGCATTTCTTGTCGAAGTTGATATATCTGATGAAGAATCTCATCGATTTGAAACGTTGAATCCAAAAAGTTTCAGTTTGGTCAACAAATAAATGAAATCGACATGGTTTAAAAATAAAAATTCATGATATTTTTTTTTTCCATTTGCGAAAATAAAATATTTTTTGACAGCATTTAAGTGGATTTACAAGTGAAAGTCACATTTTTCTTCATGAAAACGCGGTTGGGTATAAAGGTTTAATTTATCCACGCCATTCTTTTTTTTTTATTATCATTATTGATTTTATTTTTATTCATAAGCATTTCACACCAAGCAAGGTGGTAATAATGCCACAAGAAGACGCAAGACTGGAAGTGAAAGTAAAGAGAACTAGAAGACTTTTTGAACCGGATAACTAATCCAAAGCAGGAAACAAGGAATATAAAATCTTCCTACTCCTGTTCAAAAGACCGGGGAGGAGTATAAACCGGGCGATAGACGAACGTATCTACTATTATTTATTCATTATTTATTAATTTTACTTATTATTTCGAATTTACTTTATTTAATATTATTTTAGATTTATATATATATTATTATTTATTATTATTATTTATTTTACTTTTTTTTTTTTTATTGTATTCAATTGGATAATAAATACTTCTTTTAAGTTTTAAAAATCAACCCAAAAGATACTCAATCATCAATTATTTATGGTTTGGATTCGATTTTTAGGTCACCCGGTTTTGTGATTATATTCTATGATTCATTAAACAAACAAAATTAATTGATGATTGAATTTCTTTTTTAGGGTTGATTTTTAAAACTTGAAAAAAATGTTATTCAATAATAAAGCTTTTTTAATTAAATGTCTTAGTTTTCTTGGGTTTTAATTTTTTTGTATTTTACAATTCAGTGCTAAAATTTGGGTAGAAGCGGTCCTCGATTTACAAAAAAAAAAAAAAAAAAATATTACAGAGATATTCATATTCAAGTTTTCATAAAAATTAAGTAAGAGGCGGGGCGTATGTATGTAAAAAATATATTTACCATGATTTTTCTAAAAAAAAAAAAAAAAAAAAATTTCTATAATTATTTCATTCATTTTTTTTTTAAATAAGTTCTGAAAGTTTCATTAAAATCCGACAATTATTTGATTTTTGTATGAATTTCCAAAGTAATGAGATTTTCAGTTGATAAGAGGGGAAAAGCGCTATAAATAATAATAATAATAAAAAGAAGATGATCAAAAAGAAGAGTGACGTAAAAACAAAAAAAAAAAAAAAGAAAACAAAAAAGAAAACAAAAAAAAAACAAACCAAAAACCAAGATTTTCAACCAAAATTTCAAACGTGCTATAGAAAGGAATAAAAAAAAAATACTTTGGTTTTTCCTCTTATTAATTTAACAAACCTTTTCACGATAAAACTTTTTATTAAGTTTCGGGCCTTTTTTCTTCAGGCTATTAGTATTCTGTTTTTTTGTTTTTTTGTTTTTTGGCGATTTATTGAATATGGTTGGGATTCGATTTTTAGATTACCTAGTTTTATGACTAAATTCCATTCAAACAAAATTATTATTCGTCTACTTCCTTGGATTTTTCCAGAAAAGTGTTTAAAGTTTGTTTCTGTTGATTTTTTTTTTACGCAGTAGTAAAATAAAAACTAAGTGTTGTCAAAATCTTTAACAAGTTTTTTTTTTTTAGAATAAAAAAAAAAAAGACCAGACGGCAGAAGCATTTTAGAAAATAAAAAAAACAAAAAACAAAACGTTATCTTATCTTTGCTTATAGAAGGCAGTCTGAGTACATAAAATCTTTTTCTTAAAAAAGAACGAAAAAAAAAAAAAAAAAAATCAATGAAAGGCTGGTCTCACATGTGCGTACTTTAAAAAAAAATCTGTGATGGTTTGACTTAAAACGCGAAATATACACTATCTTCTTGAGGATCAATAAAATTTATTTAAAGGCCCCCCTACCCACGAATTGCTATGTTAGCGATTTTCCCTTACATTTTTGTTTGTTTCAGTTACATTTTTTTTATAATGCTCACCGGAAAAGAGCGAAATGTCAACAAGGAATTTTTTGTTCTTTCCAATGTCCAACTTCACGTGTTCCATACTTTGTTCGGATATACAATCATTTATTACCTGTGAAGCTGGGAAGGATACGTTCAACGATAACAAAATACCTGTGGGCAAAAAGCAAAGTAAAAAAAAAACAAAAAACAGTGAACAAAATCCCAACCTCCTCTTATCCTAAAATTGGACAAAATCTTAGTTTCACATAAAAGTATAATTTAAAGAAACATTTTTATTCAACATTGAAAATTCAATAAATTTTTAATTCAAATTGAGACAATAACAATATCCACTACTTATGTACAATATCCAATATATACACTCCAGTGTCAAATTGAGGAAAAATAATATCTAATTCTACACTTGTTTCAATGCTCACAAATTTATGCTCTACATGGATGATCCCTTGAAACGAATGCATGACAACGAATATAATTCTTAATATAATATCTGGTGAATGACCTTTACACTTCTTAATCTTATTAATTTTATGAGATTTTATGTTTTGTCATGAATTGACGCTCAACGACATTTTAAAAAAAAAAAAAAAAAAAAAAAAAAAAGCAAGTCACAGAGTTCAGACGATGTTTCGTTTTTACTTGACAGGAAGTTATTTGAAGAAAGATCAAGGCTGGTACAGAGGGTCTCGCCCCCTTACAACTATAATACAGACCCCCTCATCTCCATTTACCAACCTCCCCACAAGGCAAGATATGGCACAAGGCCAGTTTTTAACGTGGGGCGTTCCAAGCCTGTAGGCTCGGGCAAAAATTGTGCGTAGACCCCGTATACACGGGGTCGGGTTTGTCGACCTCCCCAGACGAGACTGCCCTTCGGCATAGCCTCGTCTGGTTTCCTCTCTGCCCGGAGGCAGAGGAAGAGAAAGCCGCCTCCTCGTCTCCAATCTATGATACAAATTTTATTGTAACAATTACGTACAATAATGGTTAATTTGCAACGCAATAAACAATTCAATTAGAAAAATTAAAAATAAATACAATGTATGTATCTAAATACATATTTAGAGACATAAGAATCATTCCATCTTAATATAAATCAGCAATGTTTTGTAGCAATTCTTCTGTGTTAAAAAGTTAAATAACTCATTCAACATTATGGATAAAAAAATATAGTGAATTTTATATACAGTGGAACCTCGGGTCACGAATTTAATTCGTTCCTGAAAGCCGTTCGTAATCCGAAACAATTTTTCCAATAGGAATCAATGTAGAGGGAAAAAAGTCATATTACAATAAAATTGGCAAAGAAAAGCACGGGAAAACACGAATGTATACAACACGACGGTCGACTCAGAAATGATTCCGTTCGTGTTAGTTTTACTTTTAAGTCGGTTCGGCTATGTTGTTCGAGAAGCGAAATTTTGTTCGATAACCGAGGCATTTTCATCTTAAATTTTCTGTTCGAAAACCGATTTGTTCGACATGTGAGACGTTCGACAACCGAAGTTCCTCTGTATTTTTTCGAGATTTAGCGTGAACAAAAAAAAAAAAAAAAAAAGAAAAAAAATTTGGGCAAAAAAAAAAAAAAAAAAAAACCTCAGAATGACGTCAAAATCCGAAACATTTTTTCATCCTTTAAAAATAGTCTCTTGTGCTTAGGTCAATTCGTGACGTATATAAATGTAGGTAGAAAGAAAAAAAAGTGAATGTTGATAAGATAGCGAGGGTCACAAAGTATTGCTCTCAATCAGGCTTGACCCCCCACTCGGTTGTGGGGTTCGAGGAGTAGTATGCACCGGATCTGAGAGAGATGACCCATTGTTGATTATGACTGAATAACTTAACCTCAAGCCAACAGTTCTATGCGTCATCAACTCTCTACAAAAAAGTTGAATTCTTGAAGATTTCAGAACATATTTTCGATGTCTTCTTGGTAGAAATATTTCTTTTCTTAATAATAACACGTTTGGGAATTTAGCTTCATAAAATATAGAAATTAGGAAAACAGGAAGAGAGTTCCACAACAAGAAAAAAAAAACTATACAGCTCGCAATTTTAACAGTGAAATAATTAGACCTATCAGCCAATCTAGTACCGCGCTTAAATTTGTGATGTCGAGGATCTGGAAGCTATATGTGACGGCGTTAATGAAAGCGAATAAACTGAATCCAGTACATGTGCTTTGTATTACTGTATTACTTGTTCTCATTACTTTTTGGTAGGGAGTGACAAAACTTTCGGACCAGCCTGTAGACTAATAAATATACAAGAGAGACTCTAGCGAAGAAAAAAAAATGCCACGCAAACCGACTTTCCTAGCAGTAGACTTATCAATTGATTCAATATAACGATTCCACTTCATTTCAGTGGAAAATGTGAGGCCAAGAACTTGCTCTCTTGGAGGTTAGCATCAGCCATACTGATGGAGGGCAAAACAGTACCAACCTGGAAAAAATATATACCCCCACAAAACTTACAAAAAAATAAAAGGAGATTTATTCCAAAGTTTATTTGTTCAATAATAAAAATAATGTTTAATGTTTCAATGAAATCGGATTATTCCCAGATTTTTGGTAAATTAAAAAAAATAAAAAATAAAAAACAAAAACAACAACAAAAAAAAAACAGGTTTTTTTTTCGCGTATTGAAACTGCGCATGATTTTGGAGACAGCTAATTAATTGAATACGTCGTTAACTACCGAAGCGAGGAAGCATCACTTCCGGTGTTGGTTACACAAAGGGACAGTTTTGTGAAAGACGCTGAGTGGAACTTCTTCCTTACCAATGGAATAAGAGAATAAGGAAATTTTGACACCATGTACGTGTTTTGGTGGGTTTTAGCTGTGAAGGTCTGAACAGGTGGAACTATTAGACGATGAGGGTTACTGAGGCGTGGTTTCCGCTCCTGTGCTGCAAACGGAGCTATGTTTCTCCTCATTTTAGTTGGGAAAAGTTGCTCAGCCCCGGGGATTCCAACCTTGCGGCAGCACCTCCCTCAATGCACTAAAGAGATTGGGTCGGTGTAATACCGATACCAGGGTGACAGTGGTCGCCGGGGTGGGTGTGAATAGACAAAAAAAACAATTTCTGTCCTTGGCCCACATGCATAAGTATGCGTACCAAGCTCCCCAAGTTAAAACGACCTTGTGTCACATCTAGCTTGGGGGGAGGGGCAGATAAAGATACCTGGTGGCACTAAGGAATGTACCTCGTCTAAACATTTGGAATTTTTGAGAGACCTAATGAGGAAAGCAAACTTGGAGAATTTAACTAACACCTGTACAGGCATACGGGTGGAAGGGGGCAAAAGGAATTTTTCCCAGCATATGTACAAGTTGTTTTCTCTGTGGACACCCCACCTCCAGACGGGTAGTTCTAGGTCTTATACATCTCTATGCTTACTTGACATAGAAGGCAAGCTAAGCAGAGGGTTAACAGCCAATTGACAGAAGAAGGAGCGCAATAAAGCAGAGGAGGGGTAAAAATGAAAAAGCGATGTGAAACTGAGGAGAGTCATGATCACCAACAGCCTGGGAGGATATGACAAAACTAAAAAAAGGAAAGTGAATTCGAGCTTCATTCGAATTACCCACCCTCGTGTTGTAATAAAACTAAGTCTGACGAAAAAAAAAAAAAAAAAAAAAAAAAAAACAAATATACGATGGGCATGGGACAGTGTCAAAAAAAAAAAAAAAAAAAAATAAATAAATAAATAAAATAAATAAATAGATGAATGCTGATTTTCAAGGTAAGCAATATTGCTTACCTTGAAAATCAACATTCTTTGAAATATTTTTTTTTCATTTTGGAAGATTGGCCCAGCACACCTTGTGACATACTCTCTAACTAAATAGGCCTAAAATAAATAAATAAATAAAGAGGGTTGACTACATGTGATTATAAGACAAATGTACACAATACACATTCAGCAGGGCATAAAAAGAGAAAAAAATAATGTGCACATGACATAAAAACAGACAATAGTCGATAAAAAAAAAAAGGCACAACCCAAGAGAGAGACCACAATTCGTAGACGAAGCAAACACGTGCACTTTACCGACGAGTGTGTTCCCCCCCCTTCCTTAAAATTGAAAAATGCCCAGAAAAAAAGAAAAAAAAAAGAAAAAGAAAGAAAGATGCAATATGTGTTCATAAAAGGAGTCGGGTTCGAACCAGTTAAGCAGAAACTAAAATAGAAAATATAAAATCTTCAAAAAAAGAATTTACTTTTTAAAGCAGGACAAAGATTATTATTTAATTTACAAGGTTTCACAGAATCCACGACAAGGCGAGGGAAATAAAATAACCATTGCGTTTTGATGTCAACGTATCTGTCGAAGGACAGAAAAGCCAGATCATCCTGGCTAAGACGATAAACTACATCGGACAGCAAGTCCCTTGATCAAGAGGTTTTGTTTTGAGGAGCGTGGAACAACATCTTGAATTGCTGGTGTTTCCAGGTCCACCCTGACCCGGGGTGGTAACACCTGTTAGGGTCCCAGATATGGGTAAATAGTTGATCCCCACCCCAAACTGGGGTCAAAGCACCATGAAAGTGTTAAAAATAGGTTTAATTACTAACAATATATTTTTTTGTAAAAAAAATATTACCAACAATAAATTTTTGAAGGAAAAAAAATTATTGCCAGCAATACATTTTTGAAAAAATATTACAAGCAATGAATTTAAAAAAAAAAAATTACCAGGAATAAAAATTGAGGTTGATATGCCGTAAATAAAAAAAATAAAAAAAACCCCCGAAAAGCCATATTTAAAAAAGACATTTCTTTTACTCAGATTTTTACGTTTATTTTTCAATTATTAAAACTAAAAGTAAAAACTCATTACAGAGGGTACAAAAATCAAATAAAATTAAGTTGACAAAAAATATAATTTTAACTTGAATCTTTTTCCTACTCGGAGCATTTTAAAATTGAGCATTTCCGTTGTTTTTATTTTTTTTTTTTTTTTTTAGGGAAATAGTTAATTAAGCCGCAAATAAAATTATCGAATTTGTATTCCAGATGTTGCATTTTTGGTATAGGCACTGTGGCCAGAAGTAATTCTTTCAGTGCACTCCAGATGACGAAATTTTATTTTTTATTAAATTTAAAAATAAAATTAAGTTAAATAATAGGGGTGCCAGTTTGTGAAGTAAATTACTCCCCCTCCATGAATACCAAAAACAAAAAAAAAAAAAAAAAAAAAACAAACAAACATGCTCATACGATGTGAGCATAAAAAATAGACAAATAAAAACTAAAAATAATGATTTAATAATTTTTATTTTATTCTTAACCTGGATTGCTTTAAATCGATAGTATATTGGAAAAAAAAATAGAAAAAAAAAACAAAAACAAAAAACAGAAAAAAAACAAAAAACAAAACAAAAAACACCCCCTCCCCCCAAAAAAAACAAACAAAAAAAAACAAATCAAAAAAAAAAAAAAAAAAAAAAAAAACAACAAAAAAAAAAAACTCCAGGTTACGAATTTCAATTTTTTAAGAAATCACATGAGCATGTTTATTGTTTTGTTTTGGTTTCCGTAGGGGGTTAATTTAATAAAAATACATAAACCGTCGTCCCCCCCCCATTAACTTTTAAGGGTTAATGGCTGAAGTTTTCTGTGTAAACTGTAAATTCATAAAAATTAATAAAATGTTTACTTTACTATTACTTCTATTTTCTTTATATACGTGAACTGAAGTGATTATCCAGTTAGTAATTAAAATAGAAAAAATAGAAAAACAAAAATGTATTATTTTTGGTCGCAATGCGTATAAAATAAAATAAAATGGAAAAGTACTTTCGTGTCCGTTTATTTTATCAAACCACCATTTTGCCGCAAGAACTCGCATGTGTTTGTCTTGAAAACAAAAAGTCTCCCCAAAATATCGGTTACACAGTTGTTACCCAATATTTTCTACCATCACCAAGGCGTTCGAGTCAAGTTAGGGCTGCATTTCATGAATGTTGCTTTTCAAGAGAGGCAGGCGCAACACGATCTTCCCGGCACTTATAAAGTGTTGTACCGTAAAGCATTTTTACAAGACTTCTGCTGACTTAGTGCAATTGTATAGGAGTGTGTGTTGAAAAGTTCTGAACCCGACCCCGCTTCACAAAATTTGATCAAAACATTAACCAGATGTTTTTTGTTTTTTCATCAATTATCATAGTCAGGCAGAGAACTTTTCAGCACCTCTTCGCACATTGAACATTATCATTATTTTTGTAAAACCACGACTAAAATTATTTTTTAAAAATATTTTTCAACGTTAAATTAAATTCGATTATTAATAATTTTCACTTTCAGTGACATTTTATTTTTGTTTGTGTAATTGTAAGTAAATGGATGGCAGAAAAGAAGACAAACATTTAAAAAGCTATGAACGATAGGAAGTTGTGGAGTGCCATGATCGCCCACGTCCCGGAGGGATACGGCACATAAAATAAAGTGATAATGCATTGACAGAACACTGTGTATACAATTCCAGACCCCAATACAGTGTATGGACAAGTGCTTTTAAACAGTAACACTGTATTTGTAAACGTGTTTGCTATATTTGGTCGGTGAGGTTAGAAAAAAAAAAAAAAAAAAAAAAGATATATATTTCAGTTTCTGAGAACGAAATGTTTAAAGTTTTATAGTATTGTAACTAGTTCACGTGGTTACTTTTTTTTTTTTTAAAGTTTACTTTTCTTTGGTTAAAAAAAATAAATCTAAAGACAGTGTCCACCCTCAGTCAAACTCAAATCAAAATTATCTTTTTTTTTTTTTTTTTTTTTTTTTGTCGCGCACTTGCAAGTGGTAAGATTTTTAATAGTACGCACAAGGTCTTTTTACCGGATTTCTGCTAAACAGATTTTTTTAATGAAATACGCATGAAAGTTAAAACATTCCATAGAAATAAAACATTTTCATTTGAATAAAAGAAACCTGCGTAATTTGAAGATATGTTGTTTTTTTATATTTAGCAAAATAATCAATCATTATGCAGCTACTTTTCATTCAAACTTAAAATGATATGGTAATATTTTTGCGCATATATATATATATAGATAGATAGATAGATAGGTGTAACTTACCTCTAATTGGCACACTCCCACTCTTACGGGTAAGTTGCGTACACAAACCCTCTATTTGTAAATATCCAAACAAGAGAATTACGACGTTGGTAAATTATTTCCATTTAGTTAGTATCGCAATCATTTTTTTTTTAATAATTAAAACATTAAAAAATGTGTCTTTAGCCTTTTCATCAGTTTTTAAGGAGCGGGGAGGAAAATACTTTTCCCCCCAAGTGTCTTTTGAAAACGGCACAGTATTTATAAACTTACCACATGACAGTGGGGTTGTTCTTTCTCTAACGATCTTTTTCTCTTTCTCTCTACTAGCAAAATGCGTAAGACCTGAACTAAAGCTGTGAATTATTACTGAAGCAAAATAGACTGCTTTCCGACAGACAGACAAATAAAAAGTTACAACCGATAATACTATGAATATACAAAGATGTAAATGTATCTTAGTATGTGAGGGAGAGAAAGAGTTTTTCCCCTGCCGTCTGCCTCTATATGTATTTCAAACAAGTGGCCCTGCAGTCCGTCTCCAAGCAAGGCACTTTAACCCGCGCTTTATTGACAAGAAGGAGATGAATGAAAAATATAGAAAGAGAAAAAATATCCCTGAAGTGGAAGGAGGAGGAAGGGACTTTTTTTTTAAATGTTGTTTTTCTTTATTTTCATTACTTTTTTTTTTTTTCCTTTTCTTTTTTCTTGTATTTCTTTTCTTTTTTTTTTAATCTTATTTACGACGACTGCATTTAGTTTGGTCGGGTTGCAGGAACACAGCTATTTCTAAGCTTAGCCAGAAAGCGTCTTCTGAATTCAGAGCCACGTGAACGTAGGAAGATTATGTTGCGCTAATTGTCAAAGTTGAGGAGGGCTTGAAAATCATGTTTTAATTTTGAAATCCTTTTTTTTTTTTTTTTTTTTTTTTTTAAGTTTGGTTTATTTATTTATTTATTTTTTTATCCCAGGGACCGGACTACTTCTGGATTTCAAACAGAATAATCCTTCCTAACGAGATGATTATGGTTCACTGCTAACAGATTGTCGAAGTTAGCATGCAGTGAGCTCATTGGGAGCCTCTCACTTTGTTGCCTTGTGTCAGATTCGATGTAGTATCGGGATACAAATGAATTCGATCTTGACTAGATAAAAATTCTGTGTGGTCTTGTCGTAGTGGAGGGAATGTTTCAAGTTTGAGCGAGGTAGTCATTAACTCTAGTGAACCCAATCCTCACTTGCCGCCCCTCATTTGTAGCCTTGTGCCAGACTAAAACATCTTTTATATTCTTGTTGAGAGGCAAAAGAATTAAAAAAAATCCTAGTCCATTTACGACTATGAGGCAAAAACATACTCATTATTATTATTAAATAATGGATGACCTTTTTAGTGTACTAGACCCCAGGCACGTCGCCAGAGTGTTATGGGGTGTTGGGGGTGGGCTTTAAGTAAAGGGGGCAGCGAGTAAGGATTTGCACAGTAAAATTAGTTCACATCATTTTCACATTAGCTCAAAATGATTTTTTTTAGGGGGCCAGCCCTCTCCTTGGCAAAAGGCCTACTAGCCAGGGCCGGTGCAAGGGTTTCGTGCCCGCTGTCGAATCTACGATACGACCCCCCCCACCACCACCACCACCACACACTCTACTACATCTTAAGTCTCATAAGGTAATAAAAATACAAATTTTAACCTAATTATATACAATAATGGATCATATAGGTAAACAATTAAACTAGAAAATTTGAAGATACAGTGTAACCCGGATATAAGAGAGTTGTCGGGACCGGAGAAGAAGTCTCTTATATCCGGGTTTGGTCTATTTTGTTTAGGTATGGACTCTAATTTGGGACCAGAGAAAATCCCTCATATATACGGGTTTCTCTTATATCCCGGTTTCTTATATCCGAGTTACACTGTATACAAATTAGAGATACAACATAACAGATCATTCCATCTTTTTCTATAAAAAAAAATGCGATTGTCAGTGTGTCACACTTTTTCAACTTTACTCCTAAAGGCTGTAACCCAACATATCATACCATTTTGGAATCAGGACAACTCCTTAAGCAAATTAAAGACATTCAAGGCCATTTCCGGACCTGCAATCCTGAAATTTAGGATTCCCAATTTTTCATTACTGTGATTGTTTTTCAGCATTTTTTTTTTTTTTACATGACTTTTTTTTGTAACAAATTTTTTTGTACAATAGTAATTTTTATAACTTGGAAATAAATTTGGACATAATCAAAATTAATTGCGAAAACCAGTCATCTATGAAATAAAAATAATTGTTTGTATGGAAAGTAAGGACCTACATACATCAAATTGTCTTTAAATTAAGCGGCAGCAGAAGAATTATCCTTGAACTTTTAAAAGGTAAACTTAAATATTAATGCAATACTTAAATGCAGTGACCAATTTTGAGTTCTTCTGTAGTTTATTGTTGCCACTTGCATCTACTCCTCCCTATCTATTGTGATGAAGGCCCAGTAAAGAGCCCTCCACAGGATCTTGGCTTAAATGCCATCCAATATGGCAGCTTTTAAGCTAGTCTTAAATAAATCTACAATGTTTTAACATCACCTTGAGATTTTTCTACTTAAAATGTTAAATAATTTAACACATTCAATATTATGGATGAAAAGTAGTGAATTTTATATAGTCTTTATTTTATTTTATTTTATTTTATTTTTTTTTGAGACTTAGTGTGAGTAAAAGAAAATCATGGATTTGAACGAAAAAAAAAGACTCCAGACTGACGTAAAAATCTGTAAAATTTTTCAATCCTTTAATAGTCAGTTGTGCTTAGTTTAATTTGTAACGTAAATCTCGGTAGACAAAAGCAAATGTTGATAAGATGGGAAGGATGACAAAGCACTGCCTGGGGCCCCTAATCAGGCTTGCATCCCACCTCAACTTTCAGATCCCCACTCTGATTTTAAAATTTTATCTCTCCAGTTAAATCCAACACACACACACACACACACACACACACACACACACACACACAAATCCAATACACAACAAATTTCATTTTTAGGATTTGCAAGAGAGACTTATTTTGTGTCAGACGTCTCTAAAATGAAAATATAACAGTTGTTGGGGGTGGGGGGTAGGTCAGTTAATTCTGCAAAGTAATTCAATTGTTTCTAGTGAGATTTATCACCTGAACAAAAAAAATGTTTAGCTTTTTCTCGTTTTAAAACACTTCTGTGTATCGGGTCCCTTGAGGACATGGGCGATCATGGCTCCCCACAATCTCCTGCCTTTTGTAGCTGTTAGTGATATTTTTCCTTATGCTATTCCCTGTTTTGTTAACCATTTACTCATCAGTTAGGTAGCTCAATGTTTCCCTCTGTCCCGCTTGCCTTCAGTATGCCCTGTGAGTGTTGAATTCTCTAAGCCCACTTTCCGCATTATGTGTCCAAGAAATTTCAAATATCTCTTTCTAATTCTAAATGAAAGTGTCTTATTTTTTTTTGTTACTAACTTCCTTAAAACTTCCTTGTTACTCATATACTCAATCCATGTTATTCCCAACATCCTCCTGTAGAACCGTTTTTTTCTGTTGCTTCAAGTCTTCATCTGTGATGAGATTGTTCAGCATTCATCATCATATAGCAAGACCAATATTACACAACAGTTCAGTAATCTTTTTTGTCTTGTAATCAAAATTTTCTTTCTTTCTTAATACTTTGCTTAGCTTTTGGAAGGCATCTTTCACTATTCAAATGCATCTTTAGATTTCAGTGTTGCATTTTCTGTCCTCTGTTAAAACACTTCCAAGATATTTAAATGTTTGTAGTTGCTTCATTTTGACATCTACAATTTGTAATTTGTATCTTGGATACCATGCATTCTATTTGCTTTCTTCTTCCTTTTCCTTTACTAAATTCTCTAGGAGGTCCTGTAGTTTTCTTTCTGTGTCTGTTACCAACACTGTGTCACCTGCATATCTTATATCATGCCCACAAATAATGAATCCTGTTAGGACATTGAATTCTCTCCATAGCAACATTTTTCTCTAAGCCACGTTTTCGGAATGAAAATTTGCTTGCCCCTCGCCAAATTTTATGTGATAAAAAGTACATTTAAAAATAAAACAGAGTGAGGGTTAAAGGGAGATAACTGTGGATTTGAAGTCAGAACATTATTATTGATAACTCTCTCCACCAATTTGCAGAGCCTAGTTACTATATTCTTAATATTTGATATAATGCGAAAATATCACAATGATAAAATCGGTCAATAATTTTATATATAGAGTATAGTGTATGTGTATGTGTTTGTACATGTGTGTCTCCAAGCAACTCCTCTGCTCCCACTGGTCTGATTTCAATGATTCATAGCTCATTCAAAAGCACTAGAAAAGTTAGGCATAGGCAACAATATTTGTTGAGCTCAGATTCAGGCTTGCCAGATTATGCAAGGTTAAAAATATATATTAATATATTATACTAGCCATTATCGTTGCTTTCATAGTTCAAGGGGAGTAACTCATATTTCCCTTTTGTATCCAAACTTGCAGTGCATGTTTTATTATAAATGAGCTTAAAAGCCACCCTATCAGGCGGCATTTAAGATAGCTCCTGTGGAGGATTTTTGGTTTGACCATCATCACAATAGCTGGGAAGGTGTAGATGCGATAGGCATCAATAAACTACAGAAGAACTCAAAATTGATTGCTGCATTTAAGTATTGAATTAATGTTTAAGCTTACCTTTTAAAAGTTCAACGATAATTTTTCTGCTGCCACTTAATTTAAAGATGATTTAATGTACGTAGATCCTTATTTTCCGTACAAACAATTATTTTTATTTCATGGGAAACAGAACAGGTTACAATTCATAAGATAAAATTAATACAGTGTAAAGATGGGAAAATAGAAATTAGAATTAGTTATGCATTCAGCATTTGATGAGTAAGAGAAACATAATAGCTAATTGAGTAAAACCTATATTATGGAATCTATATGAATAAATGCAAAATTGGAGCACAATTATCCAGCGAATTCTGGGGTTAAAAATCCCCATCTTTACTTTATAATAATTTATACAGTGTTTACTTGTTCTTCCACAAGGATGAGATGCGACACAAGGTCTCTTTAAAGTGGGGGGCCTTAGCGCGTACATCCAGGCAAGGGACAAAAATTGCCCACAGCCCCTGCAACCATTGGTTGCGCTAGCCTCAGTGCGAGCACTGATCCTTCCCTCTGGTGCAATGGGAGGCCGCAGCCTCGGGCAGCTGTACTCCAGGGCTGGGCACCTCTTCAGTATAATTTTCCTCAGTTGCGACTCTGTCCTTTGATCGAGTCGCCCTTGAGCGCACTCTGCCCAAAGACAGAGACGCAACTGAGAGATGATAAATAATGCATTACAAATTACTTTATAATAATTTATACACTAAAAGCTCAACATCTGTATTATATATTAATTAATTCTAGGCGATATCACTTGCATATTGATTTTAAAAAAGTATATTTTATCAATTAACTGTCCTTCATTAGTGTTTTATTCAAGGATTGTTTTGATTTCCATATCAAAAATAGTTCTGTTTAGGAATATCGTCTTATATAGTGCAGAAAAGTGTTTGAAATTTGCATTTTACTTGGCCTTCAACAAGTTGGCATCTATTTGTAAAACTTTCCTTAACTATAACAAGCCAATTTATGAATGAAATATTAATTAAAAATTTTTGTATCAAATATTTCAAGTAGTGAATATATATAGTGAGTGGGTGAAGCCTGGTATTTATTTATAACTATTTATACTGGGACTCATGCATTCAATTACGAGGAATCCATAATAATATTTTATATTGTGAAATCATTTTTGGCATATGAACTTTTTGAAACTGTTTCTAAATCATTGATTGTTTTTCAGTTATTCCATCTCACCTGCTGTCCTCTTCTGCCACACCCATAAGTTGTGCCACACTGTTTGGGAGCTACTGCACTAAAGATTGAAGTCCAATAAGAAAAAACTTTTGTCTTACCATTATGATAAAAATTAATTCCAGCAAGTACAAATGAAAAATATTAGCTTTTTTTTATCTTTTCTAAGAAACATTAACATTAATATTTAATATTAAATCAATATTTAATATTAAATTAATAATTAATATTAAATTAATATTTAATATTAAATTAATATTTAATATTAAACATTTAATAACATAACAGAATCAAAATCAAGGAAAAAAAATAACCAATAATAATAATATTTCTCAATGTTTTTATTTTTAAAGTTTTTATTTAAGTCATATAAATATCATTGGGTTGGTGCATAATTATCAGGCGTTTTTTAAACAATATTTATTTATTTATTTTTTTAAGCATTACGCCCTGAGCAAGGCGTGAAGCCACTAGGAAGCAGGGGGTTGCAGAAGATTTGGAGCAAGGGCAGATAGGAGTGATAGAAGAAAGGATGAGGAGAGGGATAGTGGGTTGATCAAGGTGACTGGAGGTGTCGATTGACATTACATTTGAATAGTTGGAGATTATAGCTCTCAGGGAAACAGTAATTGGGAAGGGTGTTCCACAGGCGAGAGGTGCGAGGTATGAAGCTATTGGAAAAAGAAACATAACAATTCAACAATAACATTTTTAAATGATTATTCCAGAGCGAATGATTATCAACCCGCATTTTTATAACCTGAAATAATATTTTTATTAAAAAAGTAAACAAAACATCAATTTATATTAACAAATAACTCACCTGCTAAAACTCCCGATAAATATGTACCAACCCAATACCTAACTGCCTTTTTATGCTAAACTCATCAAATTAATTCTCTTAGTAATATCTGTATTAATTCCTGACCACTGACAATCAGTTTCTTCCTGATTTTTAATGCATTCCTATAGTAAAATCATTAGCAATACATTTATGTTATATGAGGTCTGTTTGAAAAGTAAGGGGACCTGGTGTCACAAGCAATTTATTTCAATTCCAAAGAACAAATTACATGGTTTCTCCTTCAAAGTGACCCCTCTCGAGTCTAATCCACATTACCAGAAATCTCCGCCATGCTTCTATGCACTGTTGGAAGGATTCTTCTTGGATGTCCCCTCAGCTCTGTCTTTACAACTCTCTTGATGGTCTCCACACCTTCAAAACAGGGTCCCCCCTTGATGATGTCCTTGAGCTTAGGGAAAAGAAGAAAGTCACACAGAGCAAGTGAATTGGGAGGTTGTTCCAGTACAACAATGATCTTCTCGAAAAGGAACTGCCAGACGCTCAGGATGTTGTAAACAGGTGCATTGTCATAGTGAAACAATTATCATTTGTCCTGCTACAACTAACGCTTGTGAAAAAAAAATGCAATGATTTCAGAAAGCTAAGATTACAGTTATATACACCCAGGACATCATGTTAGATGATAACACCATCCACTTCTCCTTCTTTCACCCATAGCTGACACAGCACACCCAGTCCCGTTACTTTTCAGATAGACGTTGTACATATAATAGTCCTATTCTCACAGCAATTCTTGACTATTGCCAATCCATTTCTTCCTGATTTTTAATTCATTCCTATAGTAAAATCATTAGCAAGACATTTATGTTATACATATAATAGTACTTTCACCCTTAGCTCACAAATCACACCCAGCACACCCAGTCCTGTTATTTTTTAGATAGACCTTGTACATATATCACAGCAATGCTTGCATTTCCTCCTGATTTTAAATTCATTCCTATAGTAAATTTATTAGCTATACTTCTACATTTTATATATAATAGCCTTTTTCTATCAATAATGCTTTCCTTCTACATTTTATATATTTTTTTTTAATCTTTATTAAGATTCAACCCCTTCCTTGTTTTCAATTTATTCCTATAGTAAAATTATTGGTAATACATTTATGTTATACATATAATAGCCCTATTCTATTAATAATGCTTGCCTTCATTCCTGACCACTGACAATACTTTTCATCCTGATTTTCAATATAATTCTATAGTAAAATAATTCACAGTGCATAATTTTATCCTAACAATTTAATATCTTTAGATGAAAATAAACTATTTCATAAATTTATTTGAGAAAATGAACAAGATTTAGTGTTAATTTGTTTTTTGTTTTTGGCATAAATTTTTTTCTTTCTTTTTCTTTTCCTTTTTTTCTCATACTTTTTCTTTTTTTTTTCTTTGCCTTCTTTTCTGTTCTTTCTATTCTTTTTATTTTTTTTTTCATTTTTTTCTCCCATTTTCTTCTTTAATTTTTTCTTTTTACTTGTATTTTTCTTTTATTCTTTTCGTTTCTATTTTCTTTTTCTTTTTTATCTTTACTTTATTTTTGACTCTTTCTTTCTTTCTTTCTTTCTTTCTTTTCCTTTCTTATTTTTCATTTTCTTTTTCTTTCTTTCTTTCTTTCTTTCTTTCAGCTCCTAATTTCTCATTTTCTTCATTACGTGTTTTTTCTTCTCTAATCTTTCTATCTTTTTCTTTGGTTTATTCTTTATTTTCATCTTTACCTATTCCTTCTCTCATTTTTTTTTATAGTTCTTCTGTTTTTCCAAAAAATCTTTCTTTTTACATTTTCATGTTCTTTAAATTCTATTCTTTCATATTCACTTCTAAGAGAAGAATACAAGATTTTTATTTGTTACACTTTCCTCGTTAAATATGAATGGATGCAGCCAGAAGCTTCCATGGCCTAACTGGTAAGTTAGCTGTCCTCTTAATACAGGATTCTCTGTGTATCACCAGAAGCAAATCCCAAACAACAGTGCAGTTTTAAGGAAAACATTATCAAAAATGTCATTTATACTTAGAATAAGAAACAGACAACTGAAATTTCTAAAACACATAACGAGGAAAGAGTGTTTGGAAAATAGGACACTCACAGGACATACTGAAGGCAAGAAGAACAGCAATTAACATAGCTAATGAGTAAAGTAAAAAGATATTTCTAAGACCTAAAAAGGATAAGAAGTTGTGGAGAGTCATGATTTCCCCTGAATGAACACAGCACCAGAGAATGGCAGTCTGACAGTTGCAATAAAAAGAAATGGAAATTAATTTCTCCAAGGACAATCATTGGAATTCAGATTTTTTTTTTAAATATTAAAGAAAAAAATTGTAGATACCTACAACTGCTTACATTCTGAAGGTGCATAATTTTACAAAATAAGTTTGACTTATTTACATGATCTACATCGTTCAGTTCGTTGTCCTCATCTTTGTTGCCATATTCATGACATTTCGGCCGTTCTGGCCTTCTTCAGGTGCTTGGAATTTCAAACTGAACCCTTTGTTTCACCCACCTGGGTAGATTGTTCTCTTCCGGATGTTTCAGTTATCTCCCTTTAACTCAACTCTCCAAGATTTTGGTATTGATCTCAAAACTCTTTGGATCAAGTCATCCAATCAACGCTTTTATCCACTGGGCTATGCGTCCTTGAGGACATCAGTGTATGAATTTATGTATCGACCAGATGAAGTCCAGGGACAAATTAAGCAATTTTTTTTTAATACATAGGAAAGAATGTTAGTATCCTTCGTATCTTTCCCTCGATCTAAATCTGAATTCCAATACTAGCCGTTTCAACAGCATCACGAACTGATCGATCCATTGAAAAAAGCTTCCCACTCTCCACTGTCATTGATCCCAGAAACTCCAATGAGAGAGAAAGCTTTCCCCTTTATAGTAACATCCAACGCGCACAATCTGCCTGCCGGATCTGCGAAGACAAGAGAATAAGTCGCGTTCAAAGAACAACTCACCAGCCAAGAGGCACCCCTCGAACGGCTATTTAATATGCGGAGAAGAGGCGGAACTTCCTCAACAAAATACCGTCATAATTGCTATCAGTAAGCTTGCAAACAAGGAGAAGGCTTATACTTAACATCAGAAAGTTTCTGGGATACATAATGAGGAAGGAGGGTTTGGAGAATCTGATACTCATTGGTCGAATAGAGGGAAAAGGAGGGACAATTGATGTACCTGGAGACCTTGAGCGGGTGGATGACAGAACGTGGTCTGGGGAAGGAAGCAGAGAGCTGCAAGGGATAGAGAGAGGTGGAGAGCCATGATCGCCTAGTTCATGAAAGGACATGACAGATAAAAAGAAAGAAAGAAGGTATGTTGAGGAGCCTGAGGTCACGAACAGAGTAAAGCTCTTTTTGATTCTAACCCCAGCCATTGGTCATTCAAAGTTGCTAGCCAGAGATCCATTATCGAATCTTACTGACGTTGTGCAGCCAAAATGAACCTGGCAGGAGTCAGGATTCCGATGGCCTGTCCTATAGACCCTTGTCATATTTCACTTTTAATGGAGCCGTCTTGAGTCAGCTCCGAACCCCTCGGGACCGTTTACTTTAATAAATCTATACAGAGCAATCTCGGTTCTCGACCATAATTTGTTCTGAAAGTCTGTTCTAAAACTTCGAATTGTTCAATAACCAAGTCCTTTTTTCCATTATAATTAATGAGATTAATTTCCAAGCACCAGATGAATGCTTATTTGCATGCTTACACAATATATTTTAGTATAAAAAATGGTTATTCAAATGATAGAGTAATGGATAGCGGCTCGGGTTGAGGAATCGGAGAGCCGAGTTCGAATCCCAGCTGTGCTAATAATACCCTCGGGGAAGGTATGAATCCTCTTTTTCTCCTCCCCAGCTATGGGCAAATAGCAGGACAGACCGAGTTCTATAGCCTTGTATGACAACTAGTCTACTGCGGGAAAAAATCTGCCTCGCATGGCACATAACTGACTGAATAATAAGGCACGGTAGAGTAATGGATCGTGGCTCGTATTGAGGACTCAGAGAGCCGAGTTCGATTCCAGTCGAATCCATTACATTCATTAAACATGCTAATACCCCTGGGAAAGATATGAATCATCTTCTTAAGCTATGGGTAAATAACAGGACAAATAGAGTTCTATATCCGTGATTGGCAACTTGTCTACCGCAGAAAGAAATGGCAATCCACTGCAGGAAAAAAATCTGCCTCGACGGTCATATATCGAAAGATACATGATCGCCTAAGCGTGTATCATGCATGGTACATAACTGACTGAATAATACTACTGTGCCTCTTTTAATAAGGCTAGGCAGAGTAATGGATCGTGGCTCGGATTGAGGAATTGGAGAGCCGAGTTCGAATTCCAGTCAAATCCATTACATTCACTTACGTGCTAATACCCTTGGGAAAGGTATGAATCCTCTTCTTCTCAACTCAGTTATGGGTAAATAGCAGGACAGACTGGGTTCTATAGCCTTGGATGGCAATTGGACTAACGCAGAAAGAAATGTCAGCCTACTGCGTGGAAAAAAATCTGCCTAGACAGTCATGTATCGAAAGATACATGATCGCCTAAGCGTGTATCACGCATGACACATAACTGACTGACTGAAATAACACACAAATGAGTAAATGGAAAGAAAAACATAATAGAAGGAAATGTAACATAATAACATTGTATTATATACGTACCATATGTACGTGACATGAGTGGATGGAGGTGAGAGAGGGAAAGGGTTATTCCCCTTTCATAAAAACTTTTGGTAACTGTCTTTTGGGGATTTCTTCTCTTCTCTGTCTCTTTGGCTCGGGTAAATCTTTCTCTGGGGTTTCTTTTCTTTAATGAGACATGACATTGTCATTGAAAGGTTTTACTTCTTTTTTTGCTACCACTTTATCAGGGTGATATTTTCCCACAAAACTTTGCACATCACCCCATTTAGCTCAAATGTCTTTGATCAAAGAACCTTCCTTCCCTTTCTCCTCCTCAGAAGACATTTCTTCAGCTAAAGTCTTTTGCTTTTCATTTTGAAGGTGTCGGTGGTAAACTCATTATGATTGTCTTCCGCCAGCTCTTCAATATCTTTGTAGGAATCCTTCTACTCGGTTTTTCGTTGAATGTTAAAATTTGGAGTGTCGGGATTCAATACGTTAACAAAATATCGTAACAGGGTCGCTCGTAATTTGGCCGTCTAGAATAAACAAACGCTTTTCATTGAAGGAATAAAATTCAGTAGAAAAGACGACGTCGCTTCAACAAATAAACATTAATTTAATATAACGATAAGAATACAAACAGTTGATAATAGATTGGAAAGTAATGTCTTTTGTTTGGGTTGATAAAGTTCTGAAATAAAATATAAACTGTACGTGTGTGAGAAACAATAAAATATTGTGATATGTGTGTTTGTATGAAAAATTCAACATGTGTGTGCGTGATTCATAGTAAAAACGGATACGAGAGATACGAATTGTTTCTTACTGTTGGCGGTGTTGCCGTGGTCTGGAGTTTGTCAACGCTGTCGTTTTTAACATGAGGTCATGAAGGTCATCGGCGAAAGGTGTGTGTAGTTTGGTGACAGCCGCGTGTATATTGTTTTGGGAACGGATTTCGTATGTTTTTATACACTTTTTCCGAACCATATCGGCTCCAGAATTACATTATTTATTTATTCCTAATTTGGCCCTAAAAATCACGTAGTATGTCTTCTACTACGTCCGTACGATATTTGGTCGGTATCTACCTAAAAATGATGATGGCTAATACAACATTCTGATTTGTAATCTATGATTTTATTGGTGTGTTTTAAGATGTAACTGTTTTCTTGAGTGTGATTGGTATATAAATATTGTATTTGACATTTTAGTGACATGACATCTTTACCGTCAACATCCAAGCCCATAGCTTCTCCATAGAGACAATATCATCAATAATTGTTTCTCTCTTAACTTTTCTTTTTCCTTTACCAGTATCAATGCTAACTTTCTTTGGATCCATGACTAAGAGTTAATGAAGAGAGAGAAAAAGGCACAGTACAATAAAATTAGTAAAGAAAAGTACAGTACAACACACGAATATTATACAACATGGCGGTCGACTAAGAAATGATTCCATTCGGGTTAACTCGGTTCAGCAATGTTGTTCGAAAACCGAAAACCGAGGCATTTTCATCTCGAATTTTCTGTTCGAAAACCGATTTGTTTGACATGTGAGACGTCCGAGAACGTAACTTGCTCTGTATAGGGATGGGTGAAGAAAAACAGATAACAAAACTTTCAACTTTCGGCAGCTTTTTTTCTGTTCGAAATCCGATTTGTTCGACATTTGAAACGTTCGAGAACCAAGATTGTTTGTATAGGGATGGGTGAAGAAAAACAGAACAAAGCTGTTTCAACTTTCGGAAGCTTTTTTCCTTGATTATGGATAATGGTGGAGACATTTTGAAGAAATTATTTACCTCCTGTAGTACAACCCATATTTACCGTTTGCCCGGACCAACACGGGCAATAATCAAAATTCTTTGAGTCCGTAGAAAGTTCCAAGGATCCTCCACACTCTTATTTAAGTTTTAAGTTTTAGAGGAACCTTCGTTCCCTAAGATCACATACTCTTTCACTTGACTATGTCCGAGTCCACACCGAATATCTCTGTACTGAGTACGAAATAATGATAAAACTCCTTTCCCATTCCCTTCAAATTCGGGTGAAAAGAACGGAAAGAAATTCGCAAGCTTATATGAAATTTTCTATGGACCAATGAAAACCTTACCTTTACAGAGATTGTCTGGTGAGCTGAGAGAAAAAAGGAAATAAATTCGCAAGCCTATTTGAAAATGTTTTGGGCCAATGAAAACCTTGTCTCCACAGAAATTACTCGTTAGGCTAAGAAGAAAGAAAAAGAAATTCGCAAGCTTATATGAAACTTCTTCTTATATAAAATGAGGATAAAAATTAAATTAAGGAGAGAAGACTGTCTGAAGTCATGTGAAAGGTTTCGTTTCTGTTCAAGCGTCCAGCTTTGAAGTTTTCGCCAATCATATTATCTCAACAATCTTCTCTCAACAATCGAAGAAAGCTAAGTATTTCAAACTCTCTTCGTCTACTTTTGAATGTATTCAACTATATATCTCTTTGGTGAGCAACGGATTTTCTTACCTTTGTTTTAAACATTTTTTAATTTCATTTTGTGTCAGATCATTTAATCTGTTATATGAACATTTCTTCTTCATGATAATTCGTTAAAACTACGGACTTTACTAATTTCTGATTTATTTTCCTGAAACAAGCTACTGGCACAACTTTAATTGTGTGAATTATTTTGTTTTATTAAAATTATCCGTGGGCTTCCTCTTTATTACCATCATCCTATAATCTTCTTGGCGATGATAATCAACTGTTTATTTTAACCCTTAAGCCGCACGCCATTATACGTCTTCCTGGGTATGAAATTTTATTTTTTCGTCCGTAGTTCTTTTATGTTGGAGCTCCTCTCCGAAACTACAAAAATAGAAGCTTCGTGGTCTTTTGTATCGTGATGGTGGTGAAGGTAGAATCGGCCGTGGTCTGGGCGATGAGCTAACCAGAAGTCCACAACTAGTAATTAAAATAAAATTTCTAATTCTTATTTTTCACATTTCTGGAAAGATGAAACCGAGAAAATGATCGTTTAAAAAATAAAAATATTTAACACGAATATTATACAACATGGCGGTCGACTAAGAAATGATTCCATTCGGGTTAACTCGGTTCAGCAATGTTGTTCGAAAACCGAAAACCGAGGCATTTTCATCTCGAATTTTCTGTTCGAAAACCGATTTGTTTGACATGTGAGACGTCCGAGAACGTAACTTGCTCTGTATAGGGATGGGTGAAGAAAAACAGATAACAAAACTTTCAACTTTCGGCAGCTTTTTTTCTGTTCGAAATCCGATTTGTTCGACATTTGAAACGTTCGAGAACCAAGATTGTTTGTATAGGGATGGGTGAAGAAAAACAGAACAAAGCTGTTTCAACTTTCGGAAGCTTTTTTCCTTGATTATGGATAATGGTGGAGACATTTTGAAGAAATTTTCCTGAAACAAGCTACTGGCACAACTTTAATTGTGTAAATTATTTTGTTTTATTAAAATTATCCGTGGGCTTCCTCTTTATTACCATCATCCTATAATCTTCTTGGCGAGGATAAATCAACTGTTTATTTTAACCCTTAAGCCACACGCCATTATACGTCTTCCTAGGTATGAAATTTTATTTTTTCGTCCGTAGTTCTTTTATGTTGGAGCTTCTCTCCGAAACTACAAAAATAGGAGCTTCGTGGTCTTTTGTTTCGTGATGGTGGTGAGGGTAGAATCGGCCGTGGTCTGGGCGGTGATGTAAGTGACTTATTTTTGTGCGTCGGTTTTTTTATTGAAGTGGGAGAAGAGAATCTGAATGAGGAAGATGACTTTAGTTTGACATTTTTTTCTAAGAGCGACAAATGACAGTAAATTGTGGAAAGCCATGATCGCCAATGTCCTTAAGGGACACGCAGGGCTGGCGCGTCTTACCCCCGTGTTATAGTGGAACACACCTATTCTATAGTTAATAGACTCTCCCACCTATAATAAGTAGGAGTAGTAAGAGTAACGAGTCAGTCGCGCAGTCGCTCAGGGAGTTGGTCAGTCAGTCGATGCCGGACAACTGTTAGTTGGATACTAAAGTATCAGCGACCCCCACTAGATTTCTCTGCGTCATTACCTATTATATCAAGTTCCTAACGAACCTATTTTAGGACCGACAGTAAAACTACAAGCCTCCACTGTGAAACTACTCCATAACACCCCGAAACCCCGACCGGAGGAGGGGGCATGTTTTTTGGGGGCCCCGTTGTGGCAACTGCCATTTTTTCAGCACTGTTTTATGGCCTTTCGCCATTTTTTAATTATTTTTAAACTGATGAGGTTGGAGCCCCAAAGAGGCTAGTTTCAACAGTTTTTTTGGTTTTATACTTTTTACTTTTTTTTCTATCTAAGTTATATTGTCAGTCATCGACTGGGCCGGTGCTTACTACCCCGAACCTCTCAACTGCGTGGAGGCTCCATGCTTACTAGGGAGGTGTGGGGAACAGAAATACCAATTTCAGTAGCGCTTATCTTTTTAAATTGTAATTTTCTTTCTGAACTGTTCTTTTAATTCAGTTAAGAGGATAATATATCTCAGTAAAAATCATTTTTTTTATTCCGAGACCACTAAGGGGGATGTCTGATATTATTTTCTTACTAATAGTAATACTAACCAGAAGTCCACGACTAGTAATTAAAATAAAATTTCTAATTCTTATTTTTCACATTTCTGGAAAGATGAAACCGAGAAAATGATCGTTTAAAAAATAAAAATATTTAACAATTTCAGCGCATGAAATTTTTTTCAGAAAACTGAAATACTGGTTTTAAAACACATTTTTATGACAATCCCGTTTGTGTTGTGTTGGAATCTTTGTAACACTTTTTTTTTTTTTCAGCGGAGATGCTTCGGCGATTCATTTTTATGGAAATGTAAAAATTTGCGATTTAAACATTTTTTTTTCGAGTAAAATTTAGTCATAAATATATAGGTGGTTATTACAAAAAGAATAACATTTTTTCATATTTTTAAAATAACAAATCCTATTCATTATAAAAGTAGATATTTAATGAATATGTACTGAAATTTTCATTTAAACTTTCCTTATAAGGAAAAACGTAGTAATGCCATTGCCATCTGGCGGAGTGTAAGTTCTTTCGGGTCATTTGGTTTAGCTTTCTCAGGGGCCCTAAATAGGGTCCCAACTGCTCTACTAAACTCCTTCTCTACGTCGTCAATTTTAGATACGGTAAGGACGGTTGCATATTAAATACAGCGAGTCTTAGACAGATGGTGGGGTCCTGCAGGAAGTACTTTTTTTTCATAGTCAGCACAGAAAGCGAAACGCAAAAATAAACACGGTGGGTAAAAAAATAAAAAAAATAGAAAAAAAAAAAAACAGAAACTAACATCAAATGAACCTGTTTTGTCGTCCAATTTATCAGTCTTTTATTGGGATAAGAATGTCTGTGATTGGTCGTGACTGGTAGGTAAGCGCTAACTATTACCATATTTCGAGGCCTACTAGGTATTTACTCTGTCTCCCTACTAAGACGAGTTGTGACACAAGGTCAGTTTTTAAGGTGGGACCCGGGCTAGAAACAAAAATTGCTCGCAGCCCGAGCAACCGTCGAGCACAGATCCCTCTCTCTAGTGCAATGAGAGGGCGCGGCCTCGGACAGCTGTTCCCCAGTTTTGGGCACCTCTCAGTATAATTTTCCTCAGTTGCGATAGTGTTGTATTTCAAAAACCAATTTAAAAGTAATTTAAATTGACTGAAAGAAGGCGTATTTTGATAAAATAGCTGATTAGCACCAGTTTTTTTAGTTGTCTTTCATCCCAATGTAATTCTGTTTATTAAAATTCTTCCAAAAATAAAATATACTTTTCAGAAACTTTATTTGAGGAATATTAGCTGATTTAAAGTATAAATAATCTGAATTGAAAAAATATTCTTTTTTTATAATATCGCAAAAATGCCGCCCCTGAACACACTCTGCTCAATGACAGAGACGCAACTTAGAGATGATAAATAATGTGTTACAAATTACTCGAGAGAGCAATTTGCACACTAATTTTATGACCTTCGAAAGTCGATTCTGATTTTCTTTTTCTACAGATAGCATAAAGCACCCCCCTCATTGTGTATCATTTACAGATTTTTATATATAGAATTTTATACTCTTTAAATTTTTATGTCAAGCGGTGCATTTTTGTAGATTCCCTGAGTGTGTGCGGTATTATGGTAAGCAGAGGATTGAATGACAATGGATGAGTTCTTGTGGTGGATGTGTAAATTGTAATGGGTGGATGGGTTGTGAATCTGATTAGCTTGGTATAAGATAGTAAGGGTCAGCCTCAACCATTCCCTCCCCTTTTTAGGCCTTGTGCCTCAATTGTATTTTATATGCAATAAATCTTGACACCATCAATAGTAAGATTGCCATTCAAGGCTTAAGATGTCATCCCAGCCATATATATATATATATATATATATATATATATATATATATATATATATATATATAATATATGACAGTTTAAATTAAAAAAAAGAAAATACAAATCCTTTCTTACATACATACAGAGCCATGCATTTTTTCTTTGTTGGGATTAATCTCACACAAACCAAGGTGTGTCCTGCCTGACAAAGGATTTGTGATAATGATTTGAGGAAAAGTTTTAGAAGGCCTGATGATCTTCTTGACACCCAATTCAGATACTCATGGTGTACCAAGTGTTTTTATCAAGACAGCATTGCTTTTTTTTGTCCCATTTTCATCTTGACTGTGCCAGCTTATTTACTTCCCCATGGCTGTATTTATTTTGTCCTTTCCTTCTTATCTTAGTGAGAGAGCCACTTGATTTTGTCTAAAGACAGAATACAGCGGCCTCTCTTAAATCATTTTTGAGGGTTTGATGAGTTCAACTAACGTCAGTTATCTTTATTTTATACATTTTGTAATGAAAACAGGACAAAAGATTCTGTCTCGTAATCTTTTATTCAATTAAGAATACTACTACTCGTCAAACTTGACAAGCGGAAGTGTACAGCTTTTATAGCTTGGATTATCAAAGGGGAGATAATCCATATTCACAACACATTTGTTTTGATATTTTTATGTTGGGGGGTTCATACATTTTCTCCCTCATTAAGTATCATGTACAGATTTTATATGCAAATTAAATTTTTATGTCAAGGTGTACATTTTTGTTGGTTCTCTGATTGTATGCGGTATTATGGTATGCAGAGGATTGAATAATGATGGATGAGTTCTTGTGGCGGATGTACAAATTGTAACGAGTGATTGGGTTTGGATTAGCTAGATATAAGATAGTAAGTAACGATCAGCTTCAACCAATTCCCCCTTTTAGGCCTTGTGTCACAATTGTATTTTATATAGAATAAATCTTGGTAGCATAGATAACATTCATTCTTTTTCGATGTAAGACTTCGTTTTCACCTTCGTCGCTACAAATATACCGGGCAATACAGAAAAAAAAAGACCCTGACTACAATTAAACAACTGTTAGTTTTTGGAGACTTACAGCTATTAACTACTTGAGTGATTTAGTAGAAGAGGGTCAAGCCTTCACCAATTGAGAAGCTCTTATAAACTGAGTCCTATTTACTAAACGTTAAGAGGAAATAGCTTAGTCTCGTAATAATAAAAAAAGAAACAATAAAGAAACCAAGTGAGAAAGAAAAACTTTTAACGTACTTAAGTCCTTTCTGACTGTCACAAATTAGAATAACTAAAAGGTTAGAAAAAATAACTAAAAATGTCCAATATGTAAAGTTTGGGTTGGTTACGTTTTAATCTATCTTTGCAGATTTTCAAAGAACAGAAAAAAGGTCGGAACTATTCATCGCCCATTTTCTTATTGTTGTACAGCAATAGTTCTTCACTATTTTGTTTGCCCAATGCACCCTTTTCACAATGTGTCAGAATATAATTCCCTACATTACAAGATTGTCCGGTTTGGTTTAGTTTAGTTTGATTTGTTTTACGGCATATCATCCTCAATGGGTAATTTAATGCCGACAAGATTTTTATTGCTGGCAATATTTCTCTTTTTTTTTCTTTCTTTTTTTTTTTTTTCAAAAAGTATTGAACTTCTTCGAAAGTTACTAATGAGAATTCAGGATCACTTTTTTTGATTTGGTTTCGTTTAGTTTGTTTTACGGCATATCAACCTCAATGAGTTATTTAATGCCGACAAGATTTTTATTGCTAGTAATATTTTCCCATAAAATGTATTGCTGCTAATATTTTTTTTCAAAAAATGTATTGCTGGTAATAATTTTTTCTACAACATTTATTGCTGGTAATAATCTTTTACAAAAATGCATTGCTTGTATAAAAACCTATATTTACACTTCCATCGTGTTTTGACCCCAGTTTGGGGAAGGGTTAACTATTTGCCCATAGCTGGGTTCTACCACACCGGGTCATAGTGAACCCAGGAACACCAGCAATTAAGAGGCGGTTCCACGTTCCTCAAAACCTCCTGATCAGAGGACTTGCTGTTGGATGTAGTTTATCGTCTTACCCAGGACAGTTCAAAAGGTGCATTACAAATAATATGCATTGTAGGGACATTATTATTATTATTATTATTATTATTATTATTATCAATAAATAAAAATAATATATAAAATAGTAATAATGAATATTATAAATAAAATAAAACAAGTAATAAAAACTTTGTTTAAAATAAATTAATATAAAAAAAAATAAAACTAATAAAAGGCTTTCCCAGCATGCAACAGAAACTGTTCCTGCCTGGAAACGGATTATCCCGCGAAAAGACGTTGAATTCAATCTCTTCGCTACGAACCTTCGGACGAAGAACATGTGTTCCAACTTCTCTCTCTGTGACATAGCAAATAATAATAATACGGAGCGACTTCTCCCTTTTATCATATGCAGCCATGAAACATTTGTAACCAAAAATACACACATCAGTACACATAAAAATAAATAAATTGCATGTCAATATACAATTTTACCATGCTTTCACTGTTACCTCTGTATATGTTTTATTCCTGTGAACAGGGCCGGCACATCTTACCCTCGACCTCCTTCCGACCGGGAGTGGAGGTGGGGCGTTTTTGGAGCCTTATTGTGAGCACTGCCATTTTTTTCAGCACGGTTTTATGGCCATCTTTTATTTTTAAAAATTATTTTTTACAAAATGACGTTACAATGTCAGTCATCATCTAATAATATACATCGTGTATCTGCATGACTGGTGCGGTGTGTACTACGCTGGAACCCTGAAGAAGTTGTAACCCCAAAATGGCTAGTATCAACAGCGTTTTTTTCTTTGCTTTTGTACTTTTTATTTTTATTTTTCTACCTAAGTTATGATAACAATCGACAAGGCCGGTGCTTACTACCCCAAACCTCTCAACCGCGTGGGGCCGCTATGCCGACTGAGGAGGGGGACAGAAATGCTAATTTCAGTAGCGCTTATATTTTTTTAAAATTGTAATTTTCTTTCTGAACAGTTCTCTTAAATCAATTAAGAGGGTGAATATATCATTGTTTTACTGTTTAACTAGCTAGATTCAATCGTGTGTTCTATTCAAATAGTTTCTTTTCTCGCACTTCTCGTCTGTGGAACTTGCCATCCAACTTTTATTCTTAATATTTACTACTAAAATAGAAGAAGAGATCGCTTATGTTCATGTGTATTCGTCAGCGAAGGGACCGGTTTATGCGTCACTAGGCTTAAAGACTTTACTATTTAGTAATAGTATGGTAGCAGCAGTAATAGTTTTAAAATTATGAGAACAATTCATATAAAAATAGATATTTATTACATACATATGTTTAGCTGTAATTTTCGGCGCGACTCCTACCACGTGACCCTTTGAGGTTAAGGAAGCTAGAAGGCAACAGGGTAAATATTTGCTCCCTACTCAGTCTGAAATTCTCCTCTAAGACACCATGTGTCTGTTTATTATTTCTTTGAGTTTATTGCAAATTGTTGTTAATCTGTGTTTTCCTTCCTTGTGTAAGATTCTGGCGCTTCTAATTACCTTGAGCTCCTTGATAAAAACGAAAGAATCAGCAATATTATTGGTCCTGATCTGGCGGCTCGGCTTCAGTCATTTTTTCATCACCGTAAGGTTGACTCCCTGTGTCTTTTCTATAAACACTTTCATGTCCTACGCTTTCACTCTTCAAAAATTTAAATGCAATGTCAACCGTTATCTACAGTCCTCCTGATTACTCATTTTGTTCCCGCTCAGTAGTAATGTTTCAGTTCTTCAACACGCAGTAACCTCCTTAGTGGCTTTACTGCTTTGCTTGGGGTGAAATCGATTAAAAAAAACTGTATCAACTTTTTGGTGATCAGACTAATCAGTGGCTGCGACATTTCATTATGAGGGCCAGGTTGGCAGTTAGCTGACTGCTACTTCTGACTGATCGTAAGGAGCCCGAACTTATTGGTAGAGCTTAGAGAGGCTGCTCTGATCAACAGTCGCGTAAAATCGGGGTATTGTAGTGACATGTCGCGCATGAGTATGTATCCCTGCACGTATTTCCTGCGGGTATAGGTAGGTATCCCCCGTATTTCAAGTGGGCATGGGTAGGTATTCCCGCCCGTATTTCCAGTGGGCATGAGTAGGTATTCCCGCCCGTATTTCAAGTGGGCATGGGTAGGTATTCCCGCCCGTATTTCCAGTGGGCATGGGTAGGTATCCCCGCCCGTATTTCAAGTGGGCATGGGTAGGTATTCCCTCCCGTATTTCCAGTGGGCATGGGTAGCTATCCCCGCCCGTATTTCCAGTGGGCATGAGTAGGTATCCGGCCTGTATTTCCAGTGGGCATGGTAGGTATTCCGCCCGTATTTCAAGTGGGCATGGGTATATTCCCGCCTGTATTTCCAGTGGGCATGGGTAGGTATCCCCGCCCGTATTTCAAGTGGGCATGGGTAGGTATTCCCTCCCGTATTTCCAGTGGGCATGGGTAGCTATCCCCGCCCGTATTTCCAGTGGGCATGAGTAGGTATCCGGCCTGTATTTCCAGTGGGCATGGGTAGGTATCCCTGCCTGTATTTCCAGTGGGCATGGGTAGATATCCCTGCACGTAATTCCAGTGAGACCACATTGTGTGTCTCTTTGTCATTTCTTTGAGTTTGTTCCAAATTGTTTCTTTTTGAAAAGTGTTTCCCTTCTTTGTGTGTTTCTTTGAAATCTGTTTATCCATTGAAAGATATTTGTATTATTTGTTTCGGCGTCTTTCCAAAATAAAGGATGATTTTAATAGGAAGCGTGTACCTTATTTCTTAAAACCCTATAATATCGGGTATGTTATATGGCAGGGGATGCTTTATGAAGAAGAGACTTGAAGCAACAGAAATATGCTTCTACAGAAGGATGCAGAGAATACCATGGACCGAAAATGTGTGCAACAATGAGGTTTTACAGAAAATGGAAACAAAAATGACACATTAACTTCAGAAAGAGACAGAATTTATAGATCACATCACGAGGAAAGAGGGCTTAGTATATTTGACACTCACAGGGGATAATGAATGCAGGAGCGACAGAGGAAAGCTGCGCAGAACCTACCTAATAAGCTTGGGTAAATGATTAGCAGAACAGGGATTAGGCGAGATAGCGAAAAGAGCTACAAAGATCAACCACAGATAGAGAGACCAGTCTACCCTGCTATTTAACCTGTAACGGCGATCTTACCGTTAACAAGAAATAAAAGTGGAAGTGACAAAGCAACAAATGGAGATAAGACGTGGCTAAGATAAGTAAAAGACTATTTACATTATTCGGACTGTTATTCTCATCTTCATTGCCATATTCACAACGTTTCGGCCGTTGCACGCTCCGGCCTTCTTCATGTGATTGGAATTTCGAACTGAACCCATTATTTCGTCCAACGGGGTAGATTGTTCTATTTCCACGTGCCATGCCTCTTCCGGATGTTTCAGTTATTTCCCTTTAACTCAATTTTTTTTTGGTTCGCCATTGCTATAGGCTGTTATCGAACTCACAACTCTTTCTGTTTAGTCACTGGATCTAACCAACTGGCCATCAACTGGGCCATGTGTCCTTGAGGACAATCTACCCCAGTGGACGAAATAAAGAGTTCGGTTCGAAATTTCAATCGCCTGAAGAAAGCCGGAGCATACAGCGTTGTGAATATGGCAATGAAGATGAGGATAACAGAATAATATAAATAATGTAAATAATCATAATACCTATTCTCAGAGAGATAGACAGATATAAGTAAAATAGTTTTGATTTTTTATTTGGGTGACTGAGAGTTTGTTCGGGTATAAAATAAGGTATATTTTCTATTGGAAAAATAACCAAATTATTTAATCTGTCTTGAGTAATGGACAACCGTAAGTATGTCTTTATAAGCTTTAGTTTGGGAAGATTCCAAATACATGACATGGCAGCTTTGATGGCGCCCTCGGCCTTGATGACGCCCTCGGCTTTGATGACGCCCTGATCGACTGTCCGAGTTGCCAGTACCTTGAGCCGGCCTTGTCGATATTATAAACAGGACCGTTACTTCGATAAAACGATAAAATATCAGTATTTTTCGATCCTAACTAGTGTCGCCGCCTAAGTAAGGTCTAAATGCCTATAAAAATGAATTCCTTTCAAACATTTTCTTTATTTTTTACTAGCGGACCGGTTTATTTAAATTGTGCTTAAGAATACGATATGTTGTTGGTATTTTTTTTTAAAATTTGTGAACTAAACAAGTCTTATATTCTTTACTTTTATTTTCCTTCTTTGAAGCCATTTTCATGATATTCCTGAAGAATAGATGTGTATTAATAGTTGACAGTATCCTCTTTGTTCTGTATTTGGTTCCGTTTCATGTAAAGATTCTGATATCTAAGGTAGCAGTGAATGTGTTAAATACATTCTTTGTTCGACAAAAATCTTACCTTCTTGAATTTAAATTTTTATCGAGTCAGACAGGCTCATTTTTTCCCCAGTTTGTATTTTCTTCGTATTGCTTAAATCAGAGAAACCAGATTAATAGATCCACAAGGCTAAATGTAAAAGATTTGTACTTGGAAAAAAACTTTCCAGTCAGACCAGAGCAAAAAAAAAGCAACATTTTTTGTCTGAATTTTTGGGATGAGGAGTTATCATTATTTATGCTATTTATAGTCGGATATACCACTGTCTTCACCTTTGTTGTTATCGCTACGTTTCAGCCGTTGTGCCATCCGGCTTTAATCAGCTGTATATCGATCTGGGTAACTGTTGTAGCCTTGTTAGGGCCAGAAATAAAGACACAAAGAGAGGAATTGAGTTAAACAAATATATTAGCAGAAACAGAGATACAAGCATATACAAACGAGAGTATGACAGCAAGAATATTCGGTCCGACTGTCAGAGCTGACTACTGCAAACTTCCCTCTCCAAAAGGCAGTACCTGCTCCTATTTATAGCTGGGAGAGTCCATGTGTACGTGGGTAAATTACCATAACAGTAACCTACAGGGAATTCTGAAATGAACCCTTTATTTTAGGGGGTAAACTGGTATCATTCCACTGTCCATGTCTAGAGATATCGTCTAGTTCTTTTTTTATTTAGTACTGTTCAATTATTTCTTGCTCGTTTCCACTGAGCGCAAATATACACTGCCCGGCCCAGGGATTGAACTCACAGCGACCATGTCACCAAATTCACAAACCAACGCTTTTACCCACTAGGCCATTGTTCGATTTTTTTTTTATCAGAGAATCATTAACGTCTGATATGAGAGCTTTAACGATTCAAAAAGTAGTAGTTCTAAAAGTTAACCGTCCTGGTTATAACAATAAACTACATCCGCGTCCTGGGTAAGACGATAAACTATATCCGCGTCCTGGGTAAGATGATAAACTACATCCGCGTCCTGGGTAAGGCGATAAACTGCACCCAACAGTAAGGCCTCTAATGTAGAGGTTTTGTGAAGCGTGGAACCACCTCATAATTTCTGGTTTATCCTGACTTGGGGTGGTAGCACCTTTTAGGGTCCCAGCAATGGGCAAATAGTTAACCCCAAACTGGGGTCAAAACACTATGAAAGCGTAAAAATAGGTTTTAATATCAGAAATATATTTTTGTAAAAATTATTACCAGCAATGAATTTTTGAAGGAAAAATTATTACCAGCAATGAATTTTTGAAGGAAAAAAATTATTACCAGTAATACATGTTTGAACAAAACTGTTACCAGCAATAAAAATCTTATCGACATTAAATAGCCCATTGAGGTTGATATGCCGTATAAGAAACCAAACCAAACCAAACTAAACTAAAAATTAATCTCTGTGGAGTGTTAAAATCTAACAACATTTTGTTTATGCATATTTTTTACCCACCATAAGTTCTAATTCAGCTTCTTTTAAATATACATTTTCTCTACTTCGTTTCTTGATTAATATTTCTTGTTGCAGAAAAGCTCACGCATTCTTTATTTCTATATACATGGTCTGCTATATCTGAATTTGTAGCCTAACCTTGGATAGTAGTCCGATGACGGTCTTCAATATTTATCTTTAGTCGTTAGCTGCTTCCTTCCTTCTATTACCTATTGCAGTCATGGGTAAACTACAGACAGCGTGCGTCGCGTTTGGCATTCTGAATGACATGCTTAATTTTATGAGGAAATTAACTTTCATTAAAAATTTTGTTTGTTTCGTTGTGTCCTCACTTGTTCACTCACATATTCTCATACATAACGGCATAAATAACGATGATTAAATGCAACGTTTTTTGAATTTTGTATCGTTTCCTTTAAGGTAACTTTTCCTACATTTTAAACCATTGGCAATTTTCATTAAGGATGATCATACTTGTAACTATATTCTATTTTAAAAAGAAGAAACGTTCATAAAAAGTTTTACTTTTAATTGAAAACAAATCACATACGGCAGCGTGTGTCATTATTTTATTCTTTACTTTTTCTGTTTTTGATCAACTCACCCTAGCGATAAAAGCTAATAAGACGCAAAGGGTTACTGGGAGTGGGGGGAAACAAGAGGACTTTATTGGGGAGAAAGGACAATGAAAAGAATTACATACGAGGGTAAGGCAAAAAATTATCCGCACTTCGCCATAACATATCTTCCGATTTGTAACACCACCTTCTACACCTGCATGCTTATACTTGGTACTATTTTGGTCAAGTGATCGAAGCTTGAGCTTGATCGCGCCAGTTTTCTTGCTGCTGTTACAATGTAAACATGACCTCTCCTCTAGCAGTGTGCACTAAGGAGGAACTATATATATATATATATATATATATATATATATATATATATATATATATAGTAGTAGTAGTAAATAGTAGTAGTAATCCTATAGGTATAAGAAGCTACACTCGTTCGGAAAACCTTCGGTGTCTTGATTTGCAAATAATAAAACCAATATCAAAGGGAAAAAAAGGTATAAAAAAGAAAGAACCAAGAACATGTACGTTAGCCGAAAATAATCGTCTAGCATCCAAGTTCAAACCCCAAAGAAAAAAACCCGATACGAATAAGCAAAACAATTAAATAAAGTCAATCAATACAGTCAATTTAGACCTAACTTAAGCCTAGAGAGCCAGACAAAAAATCAGTTTCACCTAAAAAGGATCGTCAAGGAAATCCAGCCTTTCCTGACGATCCGCTTAGGTGAAACCTTGGTTTGTCTTTGTTTATATATATATATATATATATATATATATATATATATATATATGAGCACGTGGCCGAGTGGTTAGAACGTTCGCATTCTGACCATGAGAATCTCACCATGAGGGGTCGATAGTGCCTGAAAACCAAACCAAGCCTTGTGAGTGAAATTCTGTAGATGGAACCCTTGATAGCCTGTGCTAGCATGAAGTCGCAAGTCATCGTGACCGAGGACTCGAGCGTGCTGGCCTTGTTCCCATTGTTGATCACGCTAGACAACACGTTCATTTCCAAAAACTGTGACAGTATAGTTACAATAGAAATCACAGACCAGGTTGTCTGCATTAGGGATTGGCTACACGTCCTAGACGGGTATCCTCGAATACGAGTGTCTAGCTATTATATATATATGTACAATGAACACTGAGATCAACACCGAGAACTTATAATATCTTACAAAATCACCCAATCAAGAAACGGCATTAGGAATGCATATATAAAAGTGAATACTGGTGTCAGCATCTAGCGACGACAGTCTGTTTCACGGTTGAACGCAGTCTTCAGGTCAACCCATTTCCAAAATCAGAACAAGCGGTCAAATGTTGGATTTGTGTTCGTTTTTTCAGCTCCCCGACCATACAAAAGAAAACAACATCAGCATACCACTATTTATAGTCGGACCATTGTTTGCATCATTGGCGTTACCTCAAAATTTGGGCCGTCATGCTCTCCGGTCTTCCTCGGGTGTATATCGATCTAGGTAATCGACAAAGAATTCTGACCTGAACCCTTTATTCAATCTCCGGGGGGTAGGCTGTTCTCGTTCCACTTGTCCATATCGGGGGATAGCGTCTAATTCTTATTTTATTTAGTACTGTTCAGTTATTATTCGCTCGTTTTCACTGAGTGCAAGTACACACTACTCGAGTCAGGGATTGAACTCACAACCTCTATATCACCAAATTCATGAACCAACGCTTTTATCCCCGAGGTCATTGTCATTATCGCTAGCAGAAGTAATTTTATAATGAACAAAATCAGATACCTGATCTTTGCAGATAATGTCCGCGGGGAATTCTTTCTTTTTTTTTTTTAGTCATTTTTTGAGGACAAGGAAGGGGGATTTTATATTATGAAATATTGTGTCTTCTCACCGGACTTATTCAACCTGTACGGCGAGGCAATTCTGAGGGAGCTGGAGATCCTACCAGGATTCAGTATTGGCGGCCACAACCTTACCAACATAAGATACACAGATGACACGGTACTGATAGCAGACATGGAAAAGAAACTACAAAACCTCCTACAGAAGTTAGCGAGGGAAAGCAAGAAGAAAGGACTAACCATAAGCTTCAAGAAGACAGAATGCATGGTTATCAGTAAAAGGATGAGCCCAAAATACGAGTTGCAGGTCGGGGACACTAAAATCAAACATGTGCAGAAGTTTAAGTATCTGGGAAGTGTTCTGACGAAGAACGGTAGGTGCGACGCTGAGATCCGAAGACGTATTGGGATGGCCAAGGATGCATTCCAGAAACTGAACAGAGTACTGCGAAACAGGAGGGCTTCTATTGTGACAAAGAAAAGAGTACTGAGCTGCTACGTGATATCTGTTCTCCTATACGGCACCGAATGTTGGACGGTATCCTCAAGGATGAAGAAGAGACTCGGGGCGGCGGAGATGTGGTTCTACAGAAGGATGCTGAGGATATTATGGAGCGAGCGTGTGAGCAATGATGAGGTCTTGGAGAGGATGTAAACAAGGAGGAAGCTTATGGTTAACATAAGGAAGAGGCAGATGAAATATCTGGGACACCTGATGAGAAAGGAGGGCATGGAGAATCTGATCCTCACGGGACGAATAGAGGGGAAAAGAGACAAGGGAAAGCGGCGCATAACATACGTGGCGGGTTGAAGAAGGTGGAAGGCGGAGCGTGGTATGGGGGAGTTAGCAGAATCACAAAACCTGTTGAAATGGAGGGCCATGATCGCCTACGTCCTGAAAGGACACGGCAGATAAAAAGAAAAAAAAATATTGTAAATAAATTAAAATAAAATTTGTCTTTTTATATGAAAGCCGCGAAACCTTAAGATTTCCTGTCCGTGTTATTTGACTCTTAGTATCAAATTTTCAAGTGTTTCTGAAGAATTGTGTGGGAATGAGATAAATGTCTTTTGTATGGGCTCATTTACAGAAACACTCCTATCCTAAACCCGAGTAAACCTACTCAACAAAAATAACAGCTATTGTTTTTAGTGTTATAATAAATTTATTAAGTGGATTTATAAATAGGATATTTTTTTATATCAGTGTCTTAGGAAAGTAATCACATTTTACCAGAGTTCGAAAACAAACGTAAGTTAAATCTATTTGAATATTAGGTTGTTCGGAAAGTAATTAGGTTTTACTTGATATAAAATCACACGAAATTTAAATTTATTTAAATATTACAGTGTACGGAAAGTAATTACGTTTTACTTGATATAAAATCAAACGAAATTTAAATTTATTTAAATATTACAAAATTTAAATTTATTTAAATAATTACGTTTTACTTGATAAAAATTTTACACATAAAATTTAAATTTATTTAAATATTACAGTGTACGGAAAGTAATTACGTTTTACTTGATATAAAATCAAACGAAATTTAAATTTATTTAAATATTACAGTGTTCGGAAAGTAATTACGTTTTACTTGATATAAAATCACACGAAATTTAGATTTAAAATATCACACGAAATTTAGATTTATTTAAATATTTTACATTTATTTAAATATTACGGAATGTAATTGTATGTTTTACAAAACAGGATAGAAAAATATAATTTAAATTTATATAAATATTTTAAAAAAATATGTAACCATTTCAATATTTTTAATCATTTCACCCCAAGCAAGGCAATAAAACGACTAAAACACAAGGAGTTACTGAGTGTTAGAGAATATGAGAAAAAAAATATTAAGGGGGGAGAGAGAGAGAGAGAGAGAGAGCAATAAAAGAACAAAAATTAAGAAGACAGAAGATGACGATTGACTTTACATTTAAATTTTTGATGATCAAAGTTGACTGGAAAGTAAGAGGCCGGAAGAGATTTCCACAGGCGAGAAGTGTGAGAGAAGAAACTGTTAGCATAAAACTTACGGTTACATCTAGGCATTTCAACTGTAAAATGATGTGACCTTACCACCAATCTAGTACTGCGCTTAAATTCATAATGTCTAGGTACTATAGAGTAAAGTTCATCAGAACAATCACCATGAGAGTGTTTATAGAAAAGGCAGAGGGAAGTGACATTGCGGCGGTGGGAAAGTGATTGCAGCCCAACGTGAAGGCAATTTTTTTCATTTCAAGTTTAAAAACCGAAGTTACCTCCAACCTTGAACAAGATTTAAAATTCTGTTTGCCGCTTATAAAATGTTCTTGTGATTGAAACAAACAAAAATCTGTGGCTACTAAAATCTGATGTGGATAAAGAAGCTGGAAATAACCTCCCATTCTAAAGATTTTTTTTTCTAGTGTTTGTATTACAGATCATGCCATTGTGTTGTCATGGAATAAATTAAGACTTTCCCTGTTTATACTATTTACATTGTTCGGACTTTTGTCCTCATCTTTATTGTCATATTCACGACGTTTCGGCCATTGTACGCCCCGGACTTCTTCAAGTGATATCATTAGTACATTATGATCCAAAGGCAGAAATTGTAATGGCGTCAGATTCTAGTGAGTCCGTTATTGGAGCGGTGATTTTACATAAACATGATGGCGGTAAAATGAAAGCCTTCGCTCATGCATCACGTCCGCTTCTACCAGCAGAGATTAAAAAAAAAGGCTCTAGTAATTATATTTTCTGTGAAGAAATTTCATAAATTTTTTATGGAAGAAATTTTAGGTTGCAAACAGGCCACAGACCTCTCTATCAACAATATATGGTTCAAAGAAAGAAATACCTACACATACAGCTAATAGACTACAATGCTGAAGTACCATCTTTTAAACTATGATTTTACGATGTAGTACCAACCGTCTAAAAAGTAGGACATGCGGATGGATTATCAAGATTAATACCTTAAAATGAGGGACCATTTGAAGACACGGTTATTGCAGCATTAAAAAGCGAAATGGAAATAAAAAAATATATATTATGTGCAATGTAGTATGAGAATTACCATTTATCTTGGAAGAAATAAAAGAAAAATCGGAAAATGACCTATTTATCAAGAAAATAAAAAAAGCAATTGAAAGAAAGTAAGAAAGAACGAAATCCAGACTTAAACGCTTACTCGCTAAGCAACGACATAGTAATGTTTGGGAAAAAAGTTGTAATACCTAGTGTGTTACAGAAGCAAATATTAAAGAATTTTCATAGCGGACACCCTAGTATTTCAAGAATTAAATCTCTGGTGAGAAGTTTCGTATATTGGACCGGAAGGGACTAAGATATTGAAAAAATAGTGAAAGCTTGCAGAGGTTGTTCTCTGGCAGGAAAACTACCTATTACAAAGATAGAAACCTGGCCAAAGACAGCCACACCGTAGTAAAGACTGCATGTAGATTTTACAGGTCCAATGAATAGATCACATTATTTTGTGGTAGTTGATAGTTTCATTAAATGGCCGGAAATTTATGAGTGCAAAAATTCAACATCTTCAGTGAGAGTGAACTTCTTAAGCAGGAACTGTTTACGAGATATGATATACCGGATACCATTGTTTCTGATAACGGAACTCAATTCATGGGTAAAGAATTCGAAGACTTTTGTAAGATGTTCTCCATTGAATATATTACCTCCACGCCGTATCACCCAAGGTCAAACGGACAAGCGGAGCAGTTTGTGGGAACATTCAAAAGAGCGTTGAAGAAAGAAAGTCTTGAGAAAATAAATGAGGAACCACTTCAAGATTTTCCGAGAGTTTACTGTGTAACACCTAACCCCAATACACCATTAGGCATGTCGCCGGGGGAATTCATGTTTGCTGTTATTACCAAGTCGAAAAACACGAACGGATAACAAAAACGGCACCAAAAGTTTCAACAACGGCGCGATAAAATGTTCTTTAGAGCATATAATGATGGCAAAGAAACGCGGTAAGATGGCATAATATCAGCAAGAATAAGGAAATTGATTTACATGCAAAAAGGGAAAAAATTGTTGAACATAAAAGGGCCCATAATCAGCTGAAAAAAGGTTCATTGATGAAAGACCTGAAACACAGGAAGAACCGATAAAAATGCTATATGATGTTTTCGATGTGCCTTCACCACAACAATTCGGGAAACCTACAAGGGCGAATTCCAGAAAAAGTGGATTCCGAGACGGAAACGATATAAAGTCTAATACGTTGGCGAATTATTCCAGAAAGAGGAAGGGGAGATACGGATACTAATAAAAAAAATAAAATATATATAAAAAGTATTAATCTCAAAACGTTAGATGTTCTGGCGTAAATAGTACACCCCCGGTGACTGTATGAAATAGTCTATAACTATAAATAAAGAGCACCAGCTCAGAGGCAAGAAAAAAGCCGTTTGAAGTCAGGTAATTCTCTGTCAGGCTGGCTGAGAGGAACCCAGAACCAGGCTCTGCCTGTGGGCGGAGTCTAGTCTGGGGAGGTAGACAAACCTGACCTCCGTGTATGCGAGGCCTGCGGGGAATTTTGGCCCGAGACTACGGGCTAGAATTGCCCCACATCCTGCCTTGTGGAGAGGTTTGGTAAATACCAGAAACCGTTTCCTTGACTTCAGGCAGTTCGCTTTGGCTCGACCGGCTTTTTTCATTTTTAACTCTCTCTGCCCGAAGGCAGATTGGAACATAGACAAGACAATGCCTACGGACAGAGTCTAATCTCTCAATTTTTATAAAAATTTTCATCCCCGTTTATGCGGGACCTGTGGGGAATTTTGCCCCGAGACTACGGGCTCAGAAATGCCCCATAACAACCGACCGTGCCATATCCTACCTTGTGGGGAGGTTTGGTAAATGTTAGAAGCTGTTTGGAGTCAGTCTTCAGACTAAACACTACAGGCGACACTGGAGGCTTGACGAAGCATTACTTATATTATTTTTGCTACCTAACATTTGTAATAGTTATCATGACCATTTTCTCTTCCAAGATTATCAGAAGTTTTAGAAATATCAACATTCCCTCAATTTGAATCTGCCACTATTATCATTGTTGCAGAGACATTGACCATATTTAAATGTAATTGACAGAAATATCTAACAAACAGAATTGACAAAGTTTGCAATAATAACAAGAGAAAGAAAAGAAAAGAACAGGGCAAAAAATAATATAAAGCAAGCAAACAATATATGCAAGGCAAATTAACAGTAATAAGGCAAAACAAGAATAACTAAGGCAAAAAGTTTCAAAAACTAAGAATTGTGTTAACACACAAAGGGAGATAGAGACAATCGATCGCCACATTTTTCCTTCAAGACAAGAACAAAAAGAAGTGAACTATCTTATTGTCTAGAAAGAAATCCCAGCATGCATCTGTGTGTTTTGTCTATAAATTGGGGATGGGAGAGTTTTTTTTGCAGTCATTCCCGCTAATTGAAACTAACAATTAATCCTCTTTGAAACTCTAAAATTCACCTGAAGTTTGAAGTATTTTGTCTCGAGGTTGAGTCATCTGATCTATTTTACACTCCAATACACTTTAATAGACTTTAATGTACTGAATTGACACATTAGATGAAATAAAACGACTATAAATTACATTTTTGTTCTGGTTGAGCCAGGAAGTCAAAGGGGATCTTTTTCATTGTTTGCCTTTAAATATTTACTTAACATGGGAAAATAGATTTGACAGTTCTCTCAGCAAAGAAGAAGAAAAACCCTTCAGACATAACATGGCGGATCATGTGTTTTCACTTCTCTTGAGTATGTCACAGTTAATAACAATTGAGAAAGGAGACATGCACCCTTTCATTAATGGTTAATCATATTTTTTAATGTCTTTTTACACGACGGGAAAAGTAAACACATAGACTCTCGTTTTCAGAGCACACCAGTTGTGCTAGGGGAACTAGGCTAATCTCTTCTGCAGTCAACCCGCTCAGGCACATTTGTATTTGCTCAACACCCACAGTGAGAAATCGAACCTTCTATACACTCCTTCAAAACGCGTCGTTGCACACACACACACACACACACACACACACACATATATATATAATACAAATATATATATATATATAATACAAATATATATATATATATATATATATATAGTTATACATCAACCCAACTAAATATGTTAGCTCTGATATTAAGCGCTTTCCAATAAGTACTGCGCATATATAATATATAAATAATATATAATAATTGCATATATATATATATATAATTGCTATATATATATATATATATATATATATATATATATATATACACAAGATGTGTCGTTTACACACACACACACACACACACACACACACACACACACACATTCATATATATATATATATATATATATATATATATATATATATATATAATGAAATGGACTAAATGCGACAAATATTTTAATTTTCTGTTTATACGTTATTTTTTTATAGATACAGTTATTTAAGTAAATATTTGTTTTAAGTGTCTTGTTATAAAAGTAAAAAAATGTTCTTTTTTTTTGGACTTTTATAACCAGACGATTCCTCTGTAGCTGAATAGTATAGCACGTCAGATCAAATAACGGTTCCGCGTATCACACAGTTTCGATTTCTGTCAGAGGACATATATTATTTTCTATCAAATTTCTCGGACATTCAGGCCGGTAATTGTAATTCATACTGTTTATAATATACAGTTCATTTACTTAAATAAAAATAACGTATAAACACACACACACACATATATATATACATATATATATATATATATATATATATATATATATATAATAAACGTTATTTTTTAGTGAATATTCGTATTGTTTTCTCTAGCAGGATTCGAACCAACGTCACTCTAGTAGACGTAACTACCGTTAGAACTTGCACTTTAACCAACTTCGCTACATAGAACCAGTCGATCAGGCGAGGCTGAACTTGTGCCTTTAAGCGAAATCCTTCTCGTCATAGATCTCTTGTGTAATTAGATTTGAGGGGGTCTAATTATGTGGCTAAATTCTGAACATTTTCCATAGAAGTAGCAAGAAGCTTGCCACATTTCGTCTGTGGGAAAGAGGTTGTAGGTTGGGAAACAATTCAACATCCACAAGGAAAGTGAAGACAGGGCCGCCCCAGATATGTCAGCGGAACTCCATTTTCGACATGATGTGCTTCTTGTAAAAGTAGATCATTGTAGGTGAAGTCATATACTTACTTTAGCGATGGATAGTATATACGAGTTCCACTTGAGGCCTGTGGTGAGATTAAGTCCCAAGAGGCGCTCAAAGCAAAGTATTTCGATTGTAGATTTTGTCTGGTGTAGTTTATTTATGAGATCTAGTAACTTAGGTCTGTGTTTGAAAATTAGTAAGGTGTCATATATATATATATATATATATATATATATATATATATATATATATATATATTGTTAAAGTATTCAGTATTTTTAGGTATTTTTGAAATGGGCTGGTTTAAAGAATTCTGAAAGGAAGCAGGTGAAAACCTTTAGGTAAGCCGAATTGTTATTTGTAAAATTAAAAGGAGTTCCAATAAATTGGACCGATTTTAAATGTGAATTAAGTTTAAGCGTCTAATGATTTTTTTTCTTTTTCTTTCAGATTTAACAACTTAAATCTTTTGCAATTTTAACCATGGAAAGAATAACAATCAAACAACGTTCTAAAGTTATCGAAGCCTATTACGAAAATTTCAGACAGAAATGCATCATCTCTCGAAACAGCGAAGTCAGTTGACCACCACAATCATGCGATTTGACGCGTTTAGATTTCTTCCTTTGGGGTCATCACAAAGCACTGCACGGGGTCCCCAGCCAGGATTGCCTAACCCTCGGTCAGGATATCTGGAGTAGTATGCAGCGTTTCTGAAGCTGATTGTTCCTAAAAGAGGTGATAAAATGTATTTCTAAGGCCAAAATATACATATTGAAAAGCACACATGGAAACACTTAACCACTTCTATTTTAGGGAAAGGTTGATAAAACGACAAGTAGAGACAGATGGAGAACAAATCTTTACACACTGAAAATTAAGAGAAAAACGACAAAAGAATTGCTTTTGGCGAGGGTCACCAAAGCAGATGTTAAAACCTGTCGGGTTATTTTTCTGTGAGTTTCTGGGATGACGAGTTATCGTTTATTTAAATAGTTTGCCTCATCTTTGTTGTTTATTATCGCTAATGGTTTGGCCACTGCACTCTCCAGATTTTTTAAGTATCTGCCGATCCATGTGACATTCAGAAAATTTTGAACTTAACACTTTGTCCAATTTACAGGGGTAGATTGTTCTCGTTTCGTTGTTCATGTCTGGGAATATCTCTTGTACGTTTTGAGAACTCAATTATTGCTTGCTCCGTTTCCACTGAATCTAAGTCCGTACTACCTGATCCAGGGATTGAACTCACAATTACTCTGTCACTAAATTCGTGAATCAACACATTAATCTTATAGACTAGTGTCATTTATCATCATCATCATCATCATTATCATTATTATTATTATTATTATTATTATTTGCTTTGATTTCTAGCGTTTACACATTTCTTTCCGGGTCCAGTCCAGGGACCTAAGGTTAGAAATGGCAGCATGACACTATCCACTGACAATAAAAAAAAAAATTACATCGATAAAGCCCTTCGTAAAGTGTGGGCTGTACTTGTCAGAACAATTTTTGTATCTCCTTGAGGCATGGACTTCCAGGAATCCCTTCAATTAGTCTACTGCAATCTTTTCCAACCAGTCCTAGGGCTCCAACTACAACAGGGATTGTTGATGTTCCCATATGCCACATTTTCGAGATTTCTATTTCAAGGTCCTTGTATTTTGACAGCTTTTTGAATATCTTCAAAGATACATTGCAGTCAGCAGGGACTGCCATATCAATAAGGAGGCACCGTTTTTGTTTGTGGTCTTTAATAACAATATCTGGGCGGTTGGCTTTGATTGTTCTGTCAGTGTGTATTGTGTAGTCCCATAGAATTGTAACAGGTCCTATCTCCGTAACCGGGTCTGGGTGGTGTTCATACCAGTTTCTTTCAGTTTCCTTCCCGTAGAAGTTGCAGATTTTCCAGTGCAGATATTGGCCCACTCTGTCATGTCGGGTTTTATATTCAGTGGGTGCCAATATCGTGCAACCTGATACAAGATGATCAATCGTTTCTGGATATTTATCACAGAATCTGCAATTTTGGGCTGACACAATATTTTAGTATATGTGCTTGATAATTCCTAGTTAGCAAGCATTGGTCCTGTGCAGCAAGGATAAAACCTTCAGTTTCAGCTTTCAACCCTGCACTACGTAGCCACTGATGGGTACGGGTTTTGTCTACGTCAGCTTGTTTGGTACGGGCAGAGTATTGGCCATGAAGCGGTTTATCTTGCCATCGCTTCTGTATCTGGTCGGTTGCATTCGTCTTTGCTGTCTTTTTTTTTGGTATTTTGCAGTTTCAGCCGGTGTATTGTGCTGTAGTTGCATCTCTACGCCCATTTGAAACTCCATTTTGAATTTGTTGGCTTCTTTCATTATTGAAAAAAGACGAATAATAAAATTTTTTATGTTCCTTGACGCATACCATCATTCAGTCTTCTGTAGTTTCCAAAGACCATCTTTTGAGGCCAATTGTTGTAGTTTTATTATTTTTTATTTTTATTATTATTATTATTATGATATGAAAAAATTTTTCTAACAATTTAAGGTCAACATCCGTGGATGATGACATTTAGCCGAACGGACATTTTGCCGAACGGACATTTCACCGAAGAATAAAAAAAAGAAAAATAATAACAAGCAATTTTATTTAAATTTTTTAATAAGCGTTATTATAATTATTTTAGGACTAATATTAACATTGGTTAATTTTAAATTTTTAAATCATGAAAATTCAGTGGTAGTTATTAGTTAATAATTAAAACTTGAATATTTTTGATTAAATTACTATTTATAAATTTAAAAGTTTTAAGTTTTCTTATTTCAATATTTGTTTATTAAAAAAAGTTTTTTAAAAAATTTTTGATTGTATTTTGGTATAAAAAATGGAATCATTTATAATTATTTAAATTCGTTTTTACAACATTTTTAAAAGCTAGTTCATCCCTTTAAGAACTGATCATTAAAAATTTAAATTAAAGATCTTTCATATTTCAAAAAGCTTAAGATTTTTGATGTAGTAAAATGTGCTTTTACTCAAAATACTTATCATCTTACAGTAATTTTTATTTGAAATAAAATATAATATATACAGAATAGATTTAAAAAAAAAAAAAAAAAAAAAAAAAAACGAAAAATTAAAATTTTAATTTCTATTAATTTAAAAATAAATATAAATATATATTTTTTAAAAAAAAAAAAAATATAAATTTTTAATTTTTGTTTCACTACAAGAATCTTCTTCAATGTCCATTGATTAAATTCTTTTTTTCTCTGAATTTTGTCCTTTCCATTAAATGTCCAATTTATTTTTTAAAATTTTCAACGGAGTTAATTGTATTTTATTACAAAACATTTTTATTTTCGACAAACATTTTTATTTTCTATTTTTGAAAAAATATTCAGAAAAACCGACCTTTTTTTTCTTTTTTAATGAAGATAGTAACGTGTCAAAATTTCAATTTCCCTTAGCCTTGAAATCTACACAGAATGACAGGAGAGTTCCATAAAAATTGATATTTTTATACAGGTATTTCTTCTCCTTTATTGTTATATTCTTATAATTTCGTTGACTCAAAAAAAATTTCATTAAATACAGTCATAATTTAATCAAAAAAATATCCAAATTCATCTTTTAGGAAATTCTTTAGCATTTTGTTTCTTTTGACAGGAGACATCCCGAAAGGTGATCCTTTTTTTTCTGTCTTTAAAAATTTCCGTGATTATCCTATGCTGTGTTTATAAATGAAATAGTGAGTCCATGCATATTCTCTTTTAACTTCAATTTAATAACCATCTCATATGTAATATCCAAATCTTATATATAATATGTTGGACATCTTTGTATTCAAGTTTTTCTTTAAATTTATTTGGTATTTATCTTTCATTTTTTATTCCTTTTTCTTTTCTTCCATTTAAAATGTATCATATCATTATATTTTTTTACCATTCTTTTCTCTCTTAAAATATCTATATATAATATATATATATATATATATATATATATATATATATATATATATATATATATATATTTTTTCATCATTTATTGACTTTTTTATTACTATATCCATAAAATTTAAACCTAACAAATATGGTCCATTTACAAAAGTCCCGTTTTGTTAATGCGAAACATTTTAAATGCATATATCTTGGGTTATAAAAATTTTTTTTTAATATCAAATATATTTATTTTTATAAGTTGATATTATCTTGCTTTTTCCTACAGTTATCTGATATCTCTTTTGGTAAACGATGGAGCCTCATAATGTTTGAAACGTGAGAAATCGAGTTCATTTAATATTTTCTTCATTGGTTTTGACCATCTCAAAACATGTTTATTCAAATCTTAGATAATAATTTTGAACTCTTTTTATATCATATATTTTAGCATAAATATTTTTGAAACGTAATTTTTTCATTATAAATACACTCTTTATTATACTTTTAATTAATGAAAAAAATTTTTTCTTTTTTTATTGTTAACCATAAATTTCATAGTTGAAATAAAACCCCTAAATTATTTATACCGAAACTACTGGGTGTAACAGTAAAATTGTCAAATTGTTAGATTTGAACAGTTGTATCATAGAAATGATTAAAGATATCTTACTGGAATTCTCTGATGTTTTTCAAACACTTTTTTTTCTATTTTTTTTTGACAATGTGGATTCCAAATTCTTTTCTGGTTTATTCAATTGCGTTTCTTAGATAATGTGCTGAATTCTTTGTATACCAGTTATGTGATAAATATATTTGGTACTCTAGTCATTTTGATAATCCAAGATACTTGCATTTAAAATGTCGCATCATTATAGTTTTTAGATTAATAGTTTTTTCATTCAAAGAAACTATAACAATTTTCAAAAAATAATTCCTGTCAAATCAATTTTTCCTTTGCTAAATTTATTAAATTCAAGGAATAGGTAAATAAGAAAATTAATTTTAACTCTTATTGTGATATTAGATTCTCACTAAGTTACCGCAGTCAAAATACATTAAAAAGATGAATTATAATACTGGTAGCTGAATGATGTTTTTGATAATTCATTTCATAGGAAGTTTTGCTAAATAAAATTTTCTTTTCTATTTTCAATTTTGACTCCAATATTAAACATCTGGAATAGTGGCATGTGAAGCAAATGAGAGTATATCAATAAAATGATCTTTGTTTTTTTGTTTAAAAAATTTTTTGAAAATGAGGATTTGACTAGACTCATGGCAGCAATAAAAAAAAAATAAATAAATCCTCGAATTTTCAGGAAAAAATGCGCAGATACACAAAAAAGTTTTCTGATTCAAAATGGTCGTTCAAAAATGTTCTAAATTCACCCAAAAAAATGGAGAAAAAAGAAAAATTTTTCAATAATTTTTTTTTTTTAATATAGTCCCTCTTGACATTAATGTACTTGGTCTAAAGATGCTTAAGCCTTACAGTCTCTTCACGGAAGAAATAATTTCTGGTCCTATTTAAATTCATCCAAAAATATATTTTGATATCATCATTGTTTGACAAAATGGCGACCATTGTATTGGGATTTGTTTTTAAAAACCATAAAACGTATGGTGAGTAAAGGGGATGGGTTAGTAATTCAAGATAATACAGACAATGCTACTTCAAACATGCAACTTGGCATTGTGAAAAAATTATTTTATCCATCAATGGAATAAATAATAAAACAACATTAAATTGTGACTTAATAACTTCGACTTGATTGCTTCCTTCAGTCGTTTTAATTCCGATGCATAATACTGTCCATTAATGGCTTTTCCTTATCCCGGGTAGTCTATTATGATTACGCCTTCAGAATAAAAAAATTAAACAGAAGCCAACACTTAAACCAATTGTCGCTGCCTGCTTTACACTATTTTTTTGTTTGAATAAACCGTATATTTATATAATAACATTATGTAAACAGAGATCAAAATCGAAAACAATTCTGTTTCATGAAATTTAACGCAATATAAAGAAGAGTGTATTTAAATAAAAAACTAGCCGTAACAATTCTGTTTTGATTCATTGTCAAATGCTTTTTCAAATATTTTCTATATAATAAATTCGAAAATGTCTGTTTTAAAATTGTACTTTTTTTAATTAAAGGGAATAACTCTCTATATTTATATATTTTTTACTTCTTCTATATAAAAAATTTTTTTCAAAAAAAAAATTTTTTAAAAAAAAAAAACTCAACAATTTCATATATAAGTTTTAAATATCTCATTTCGTCTATATATATAAATTTTTTTATGTCTGTGTCAATCACCCTTTTTCAATTAAAAAAAGAACAACTTCTAACTTTTAAATATCTCCTTTTCTATATATAAATAAACGCAAAATCAAATGTATCACTGTGTGATATTTTTTTTCCTTTTTTTATAGTGGCCTACATGTTTTAAATATCCTGGAGGTCTCCATTTTGGAACAAGGCCGACTTGTGAGCAAATATTTTAAAAAATTCCGGACCGGAAATTTAAATCCTTTTCCTAAATTTTGGATTCTCAAGTTTTATTATTGTGATTGTTTTCGGTGATTTTTTCGTGTTTTTAAAACGAAATTTTAATTTGTACGATAACAATTTTGATAACTTAAAGATAAATTTGGGAAAATAGAAATTAATTGTTGAAATCAGAGAAAGTCATCCATTTCTTTGAATCTTGTCCTAATTGTTTGTACGGAAAGTGGCATCCGTACGTAAAAGGAAATTGTCATTAAATTAGAAGAATTATCGTTGAACTTTTTAAATTGTGCCGAAATTTTAATGCAAAAAACTGCACTCTATTAATCACCACAGAGATCCTTCCTTTCCCTCCATTAGAATGTCAGACGCTCAACTTCTCGAGAGCAACTCTCTGCGACTTCTCGGTCTCACGTTGACTGCTGACCTGAGATGGAATAAATACATCGAGTCAATTGCCTCGTCCACTGCAAGGAAAGTTGGCTCCTGAGCCGCGCTAGGAAGTTTTTCTCCCCGAATCGATCCTCCAGATATACAAATCCACAATTCGCCCTTGCATGGAGTATTGCTGCCATATATGGTCTGGTGCCCCTTCTGTTTGCCTCAGGGTTCTTGATAGGCTCCAGAGGCGGATATGCAATATAATTGGCCCTGCCCTGGCGTCTCGTCTACAGTCACTTTCTCACAGACGCGCCGTCGCCTCCCTCTGTCTGTTCTACAAATACTTTCATGGAAATTGCTCCGAGGAGCTGCATTCGCTGGTTCCCAGACTTCATGAGTTCAAGCGCCCTACGAGGCTGGCATCCCGCTCTCACCCCTTCACTGTCGAAACTCCTAAATGTAGCCGTCTCTTCTACTCTAATAGCTTCATGTCTCGCACCTCTCGCCTGTGGAACTCCCTTCCCTTCTCCTGTTTCCCTGTGAGCTATAATCTCCAGCTATTCAAGTGTAATGTCAATCGACATCTCCAGTTGCCTTGATCTATCCACTACCCTCATCCTTTCTTCTATCACTCCTATCTGATCTTGCTCTAAATTTTCTGTAACCCCTTGCGTCCTAGTGGCTTCCCGCCTTGCTTGGGGTGAAATGCTTAAAAAAAAAAAAAAAAAATATATGATATTGAGTTTGCATTTAAATTTCTGAAAAAGTTTATCGTTGCCAAGAAAAGCAACGGCAGAGAGTTCCATAAAAAAATAAATTCCGTAAACCAATAGAGGACCAGAAATAAAAATTTCAAAAAAATGACAATTAAATGCATTAATCTAGTAAAAAACAAATTCCCGTCTTTAGTAAACCCTTACCAAACGGCAGCCAATATCAATTTTTAAAAAATTGTATCAGGATTTTATTCGAGCTTATAAATATATTCAAATATATATATATATATATATATTTATAACATATATTCTTGATATCAAAAGATAATTCCGCCAAAATTTATATATTCTTCTAAAATATACGTAAAAACAAACAAAAAAATCCTAATATTCAATTATGCTGTTTTAATGTTAATATAATGTCAACGTCGGACGTTTTTTGAACAATAAATTTTTTATTTAAAAACCATCTTCAAACATATTCATAAAACATAATTAACATTATTCTATATTTAATTCAACATGAAAAATATTTTATGGACCTTATATTTTCGTATAAATACACAATTTTTTTTACACATTCCATTAACAAAAAAAACAAATTCAGGTTTGTATTTCCAACTAGAATATTCTTTGTAAATAAATTATAACAAATATAGATCCGACAATATGAAAAAAAAAGTTAAGGAAAAAACAAACAAAAAATCTATTTCAATAAAACTTATGCTGTTTATAATTTTAATATATATATATATATATATATAAAGCACACACACACACCACACAAACTTTCAACATATTATAATCTATCAAACTGTGAACTTTGATAACTTTTCATCTAAATATATAAATAGATATTTGAAATTTAATAAAATAGACTATATTCCAGTTATTTTATTCAAATTTATATTATATATATATTTTATATATTGTTATATAAATATATATATATATATATATATAGTTTATGTGTATTGAATATGGCATGAATGAAAATCGGAGAACCGAGATCAAATTCCAGTTTAGTAACAAATTTCGTTCAACAAATTTGTATATATAAACCACAGGTGAACAAACTAAATGTAAATGAGGAAACGTCTGCAATAATGGCCAATGAAATAATTTATAGTTTTAGGCATACTACGGACATGAGCAGGCAACAATTTTATATATATATTTATTGCAATTTACCCCAAGCAAGAGTATATTAAGACATAAATTTTCTACTTATTTATCAAACAGAATGAAAATATTTGGAATTACCGAAACCCAATGCTAGACATAGATGATGGGATACAAAAATTTGTTTGTTTAAAAGACATGGGATATTCAATTTGGAAAAACCTTACGACAATGAACCATCATCAGAAAAAAAGATTTTTCAAACTGCACAGGTGAATTAAACGGCTTTTAAATTATTTTTTACTTTAATTCTATCGTTATATTATTAGATTTGAATTATATTATGAACCAACATTTTGAAACAAAAGTTATTTTTTGCCTTCAAAAAAAAAACAACCTGTAAATTATTGTTATTTAAACAAGAAGTTTAAGAACACCTTTTTTCTTTTTCTTTTTTTAATAAAGCGCTCAATATTGAAAACAGAGTAACACTAGTAAATAGATAAATAAACGTTCAAATGTTTCACCTTCCGATTTGAATTAAAATGATGAATAAAATAATGAAGTGTCATGATTATCCATAACAAAAATAGCCCTAAAAAACAAAAAATAGGTCTAAATTTTCCATCAGTTTTTTTCTTTTCAACTTTAAATGGCCTTTATACAAATATTGTTTTTCAAATAAAACACATCGTCTGAAGATAAAAAATGGCGTGAAAATGACAGGGAAGTACAAGAACGATTTAAAAAACATACCCAAACCAATTTTTTAAACCTTCTATTTTGCATATTTGTGTTTTTTTTCCATGTTAAAGAATATCTAATAATTTTAACACACACACATACACAAATTCAATGCATTTTATAAAAATTTTAGACTTATAAATGTGCACACCAGCGCGAAAAAAATTTTTTATTTTAAAAAATAACTGAAATTAATTAGCATATTTTATTTCATTATCTGCCGGATTAATTAAATTTTTTCCAAAAATTATTAAAAACGGAAATGGGAATGTCAAAGTTATTTGTCTATATATATATAATCAAACAAAAAAAAAAAAAAAATCATCTCATATTTTTATAGACTATTTCAGTCGTCTGTTTTTAATGTATGGGAGTATTTGCATTAATTTCCATTTCTTGCTCTGGTGAAAAAAACAGATTGTCATTTTTGGAGATGAACAATATTTTATTTTATTTCGAGATATTTATTTATAATATATATATATTTTGTTTGAAGCTTGAATAAGCATGGAATAATAATAATACAACACAAAATGTGACGTAACAAAATTTATTGAAACAATAAAAAAAATGCAAATTTTTTTTACAGGTATTTTGGTATATTCTTGGGAAGACTGTTCCTGCAGAATGGGTTGAAAAAAGTCGCATGTCAGAAGAGTCTCTGGATTCGATCTCTTAATCTTCCGTTATTCCGGTACCAACCCATATTTATATGGTCGGAGATCCACTTATTAAATTAGGTGTATCATACACAATTTATATACTTATTTATATATATATATAATATATATATATATAAAGAAACATAAAAATTTGTGAATAAGATGAAAATTTTATTTGAAAAAAGATGGCCGTACACTTTTCAATCAACTGTCAAAAAGCTGAATTATTAAATTTTGTCATCCTCCATATTCATGGAATCAAAATTTGAACACAAATCAAAAAAATTAAAACAGAACGAACCATATATATATATATATATATATATATATATATATATATATATATATAATATATTATATATTAATAAACCATTTCTATATAATCCTCTGTTCTTATAGATATTTTTTATTTTACAAAATAGTGTCAATTCTAATACATTACAGAAAATATTAATAATTATCTAATACGGATTTAAAATGTTTTTTTCCAACCAAACTTTAATCAGTTCTAACCATGTTTAATTTTGCAATTAAATTAAAAGCATTAGTTCCATTTCATCCTCAAGTTTGAATTTTGGATTAAAAAAGAAAAATTACTGGGTTTAAACGTGATTTTAGCTGTGTCATTAAAACCCAGTAATTTTTTGAAATTAATAAATTGACAAATTCAAAATTTTCGTACTATTTTTGAAACATGGTTAGAACTGTGTAGCGGAAAAAATATATTTTAAATCAATTAATTTCTAATTATTATATATATATATATATATATATATATATATTCTATATATATATTTATCTCAAGAAATATTGTTTTAAGGTGTTGTATATTTATGGGATATACTGCTCAATATCAGTGATATAGTTTTTGTAAATATAAATATAAAAGTTTACTACATTTTTAGTCAATACTAAAAAATGACAGATCTTTTCAATGAAATATAATTGTTCTAAGAATATGCATTGTATTTTGTTCGATATTTATATAAACGGTCAGTAATTCATTTTGGGTATCTATTGTATTGTTCTAATGATTATTTTGGTCTGATATTTAACTACAAGGGGACTATTTGGTGAAAATTATTGTGGATCCGATGCAGTTTTTTCTATTTTAGTAATTCTATTTTTTACTTTTTTCATTTATTATTGTAATTATTTTATTGTTGTTTGTTGTATATTATTTTTGACATATTTATATATACAGGATGCGATGGATAAATTGTCGTCTAAATTAACAAAAAATGAAATAACAACAATAATATTCATTTTAACAGATATATTTACCAAAATTACAAAAAAATATCTTCAAATACTAAAAAGTAAATTTTTCAATAAAATCTGATTGTCAGACGACTCCAGACGATTCTTATGAATCTTTTCTTCTGACGGTCTCATTGTTTAAGTTGGTGAATGCTGCCATAATCCTTGCCTTCAGTTCATCTTTGGCGTTACAAAGAGTTTTGTTGGTCTCTTGCTCAACTTTGTCCCACACATAATAATCAAGGGGGTTGAAGTCTGTGGAATTAGATGGCCAGATGTAAAGGGTGATGTGGACGCAGAAATTGTCTGATAGCTATGACTGGGTTCTCCTGCTTGTGTGGGTATGGTGCAGAGTCCTGTTGCCAGAAATAGGGTTTTACAGCAGCCACCTTCTTGACCCAGAGCAGGAATACCTCCTCAAAGCACTTGATGTAGGCCTCTGTATTGGAACTGAGTCCCTCATCAACAAATTCGTGAGTTCTTTTCTTATCAGGACGATCAGAGTGAGTTTTCCGAGGTGCCGTATCTTCGTAATAACCATTAGACTCATACAACTCTTTTTGAACCTTCTGCACTGTCCTTAGATTGACACCCATACACTCTGAAATGTTCGTATTGGAGCTTCCGGTACGAATGCCAAGCAGTACAGCATGCCATTTCCAAATTTTTTGTCGGAATGAATTGCGTTATGGTCCTCTTTTTCTCACAGACAGTGCCCAACTGACCTTACTATACTGTGCAGTCGACAAAATAAAATTAAAAAAAAAAAAAAAAAAAACAACGCGCATGCGCGAAATAAAAATATAAAATGGCAACAATTTACCCATCAGACACTGTATGTATATAATTATTTAAGCCTTTCCGTACCATAACTCAGAGTTTGGCGCCAGAAGCAATCTTTTGGTGAGAATATAAATTAATAAAACTACATTAAATAACGTGCTTATTTTATTGGCCTTTGTGATTTGTATATACAGTTGCTCCGGATGTACATTCTTCAATACACATTTTTTCCTATGCTTGCAGTCACCATTAATTCATGTCTATCATTTAAATAAAGCGTACACATTACTCCCCCTCTCTCTTCCTCTGTATGCCTTTGCTTTAGATAATATTCTCCATTTTATATGGAGGGTCGCATTTCTATTCTACACCGTCTTAAGTTATTATGTAAATCATATAACCCATTTTTCCTATGAAACCTTTTTGTCGCATTTTAAATAATTAATTTAGACAAAGCTCGAGAGAAACCTTTAGGTAATTTCAATACGTTTTGTTATTGAATTTATTATAAAAAAAAAAACTCACTCTGAATTTATTATGTACAAAACCAGAAAATCATCTTTTAGTTCAGTAATACTGTAATAAATATCAGCACTTGATAAACATCTATAATCGAACAAATAAAACATATAGAGATTTTCCAAGCATAGCTCAGATGTGGCACAAGGCCGAAAGTAGGTAGCACCCAGTGGGGATCAAACTCACTACACAGTCGTAATTGTTCTAGCGAGACAAGCTTGCTAACCATTACACCGCTTAAGGTGCCGATATTGATTTTCTAAGCGTAGCTTAATGTGAGGCACATTTTTTCGAGTATTTTAAACCCAGTGAGGATCGAACTCACTACTCAGTCGTAATTGATCTGGAGTAACAAGCTTGCTAACCATTATACCCCCTTGGAGTGTCTATATTGATTTTCTAAGCGTAGCTCAGATGTGGCACAAGGCCGAATGTAGGGGGTATCCAGTGAGGATCGAACTCACTACTCAGTCGTAATTGATCTAGCGAGAAAAGCTTGCTAACCATTACACCGCCTCGGTTTCCCAATAAATAAAAACATATATGATAAGTATTAAGTTGGTGCAAAAACAATGACGTAATAATGTCGTTTTTTGACGTTAAAAAATACGTCAAAAAACGACATTATTACGTCATTATTTTTGCACCTACCTAATATTTGAAGCAATCATAAGTTTCAATCATAATACAGTGAGTCTGTTTCTTAATAACTCCCGGAAATCTATTATCCATTGATTTTGTTAAGTTATTTTTTTCAGCAATTTCAATTTCTGACATAGTGTTTTTAATTGCTTTCCAAAGGTCTGATTTGTTGTCATATCGTTTGCCACCTTCATACAATTTCATTTTCACAATTGACCATAGATATTTGATAGAATTCAGATCGGGATTTGATTTTGGCGATTACATTATCTTCTCTCTTGTAAACTTTTACGCTCCAAAAATTCATTTATATACTTGTTCGTTATTTTAGTGTGTTTCCCCCTCTTTTTTGCTCTTCAATATCGCTATTATTCATTTCGCTGATCCAACGATTGTCTCCTGATGAGATGTTGGCTGAAAGGGCTCTAGAGACTTTTAATATTAAAATCAATGGTTTCCTAGTTTTTAAAACTATTTATAAATTTTGTACCTCCAAACATTTGTTTATTTAAAAAAATGTGTGTGTGTGTGGGCATGTATGTATATGTGAATGTATATATATATATATATATATGTGTATATGCTGATTCTTTATTATAAGACAGTATGTATATATGGGGAAGGAATATACATATGCAGGCTAACAGGAACACGCACGCGCACAGGGATAGGAAGACATCTATCATCAACACATCTATCATCATCACCTCTCATACAAAACCTAATGGTTTTATTAACACTTAGGCGGAAATTCACTTTTGCCAAAAATCCAGAAAGGAGTTCAAGGCCCACTAACAAATACAGAAAACAAACAACAAGACATTAAAAGAACATAAGGAAAATTTATTCCTTTTAAAAATGTATTCCTTTTATTTGTCTGAAGGATGTGATCAGACCGGAAACACATGTAGCAGAAATATGAAGAATAAAATATAATATATATACTAAAACAAATCCACATTATAACCGAAAACGTTTTCTCTCTTTTTTAATCTATCTATCTATCTATCTATCTATCTATCTATCTATCTATCTATCTATCTATCTATTATGGGGTCCTCCCCTTTTTCATATAAATGGACTCGATCAGAGTGTTACTTGGACTGCTGCCGTTAAATACCCAGAGTCAGTCAGAATATAGAGAGTGAGAGTGATGTGAGATTGTGATTGAGTTGGAGGTAGAGTAATAGTGTGAGGTAACCGCTTGGAAAGTCTCAGTTACAAGCACGTAGACTCTAAGGAAGTCCTACTTCGAGACTGTATATATATATATATATATATATATATTATTATTGCGACTAACGGCGTTCCTGGATTTACTAACAGTATTACCCATTGTATTATTGTGTAAACACATTTAATTTCTTATATTTATTTCTTTCCGTTTGTCATTCATTGGAGACCGAATTTCATCTCGAAATAAACAACAATATATATATATATATATATATATATATATATATATATATATATATATATATATATATATATATATATATATATTTCTTTGATCGTCTGAAAATTGTGTCAAGTTCAATCTAATCCAGAATTCAAGTAGAATTCATCCATTCTTTGCTAATGATGCTGAAAAAAATTTTCAGCCGATCTCTCCGATACCATCAGCACTGGAGACCACCATCCAATTATCTCAGCCAAAGCAGATTTATAAAAAAAATGCTTGTGTCTTATGACTCAATTTTCTGTAATAGTTCTAAATTACAAATGTGTGTAAACGTGTGCATTTGTATGCGTAGAATGTATTTATGGACACACTATAAAAAATGAAGATGATCAAAGGCTTACAGGTGATCTCTCATCTGATTGAGCTCTAACAGTTCAATACCAACAAAAACTGGCTTGTAACTTTTAGCACCTTAATAAACCAATCGGGTATGGTTTCATCACCATTCAGACCATGAGTTTTCTCCAAGGAAGATGAACGGTTGCATTCTCAAGGAAACTCCACACTTTGGTTGTCTATTGGGTCACAATTCCAACCTAGACCTTAAGTGAGACACAATTTCCGAGTTCTATAGCCTGGTCTAGGAGAAGGACACCTCTGAATTCAAAACCTGATCCTCCAGTTTGGGGATTGTGCAGTTTTTAACAACTTAAAACTGGATAAATTGAAACCGCAACGAAAATTTGCGGTCCTATGTTCCTGAAGGAATTTAAAGGCATAATACACACACAGACACACAGACACAGACACACACACTTATATATATATATATATATATATATATATATATATATATATATATAATATATATTAGTATTAGTACTAGTTCCACTTAAGATTTGGATTTTTAGGATTAATTCTAATTTTCAATGATACACAATTACTTTGTAAAACTTCGACATTATGGGAAAAGAATATATAAAATTTTATGAAGAAAAATATACAGGAAAAACAAACAAAAATATTAATATGTAATTATGCTGTATTAATGTTAATATAAATCAAAGTCGGACGTTTCGGTCTATTTTAGAACATCATCAGGACTTATTTATAAAACATAATTGTTGTGTATGATACACCTAATTTACATAAGTGGAGTACCGACCATATAAATATGGGTTGGTACCGGAAGACGACGGAAGATTAAGAGATCGAATCCAGAGACTCTGCCCGACTGCGACTTAGTCAACCCATTCTGCAGGAACAGTCTTCCAAGAATATACCAAAACTACCTGTAAATATTGTGTACCTTTTTTCATTGTTTCAATACATTTTTTACGTACATTTTGTGTTGTATTATTATTATTCCATGCTTATTCAAGCTTCAACAATAATTAACATTAGAACATATAAAATTCAACATGAAAAGACGATGGACATAAGAGCACAACTAATCCAAACAGATAACTGAAATTTTTATATAAGATCAGCGTTCCGTTTAAAATATAATCACGTCGTCGTCACGTGGGCGATGTTGTGAAAACATATTCGAAGATGATTTCCAAATATTAAAATATTAAACAAACTCGACGTTGACTTTATATTAACATTAATACAGCATAATTACATATTAAGATTTTTGTTTGTTTTTTCTGTATATTTCTCTTCATACTGTCGGATCTATATCCATATATTTGCTTACATAAACTTTTATATACCAAAAGAATTTACATAAAAGATTATATAAATACAAAGGTGATATTTTGCAAAACACACTAAATTCATTAGTTGCTCATTGTAATGAGTTTGATCATAATTTGGATTTCAAAACTACTACTCTAATTCAAAGAGAAAAACACACTAAATTCATTAGTTGCTCATTGTAATGAGTTTGATCATAATTTGGATTTCAAAACTAATACTCTAATTCAAAGAGAAAAACACACTAAATTCATTAGTTGCTCATTGTAATGAGTTTGATCATAATTTTTCTGTTAAATTTCAAAACTACTACTTAATTCAAAGAAAAAAACACACTAAATTCATTAGTTGCTCATTGTAATGAGTTTGATCATAATTTGATTTCAAAACTAATACTTAATTCAAAGAAGAAAAACACATAAATTCATTTACTATATATAGTTTAATGGATTTAGAAATTTTAATAAAAGAGATTTTTTAAGTGTATAGAAAGAGAATTTATTGTTCATTTTAATTTTTCAGGTTTACTTTCTTGGCAGATATATTATCACAATGTGGGATATTTAATATCAAACGTGATAAAAAGAAACCAAAAACAGAAAGAAACTAAATGAAATCGGTTACACTATATACCAAAACGTATATTTGAGAAACAAAAATTGATTTAAAATTCTCAGTGTTCCATCTCCTTCGTGTGTATTTATAGTCGGAAGAACGGAAACATTTTTGTCCGATGAAAACTTAAAGGACGAAAAGGAAACGCGTCACACGACAATTCTTCCATTTTGTCATAGATTTCCTTAATATTGTTCTTGATATATAAAAATATATATATAGTTTTCATATATATATATATATATATATATATATATATATATATATATACAAATCCGTTGGTATATAATCCAAGTGAATCCTAGTAATATAAGACATTAAAACTGATCCCCAAAAAGAGGTCAATGTATTTATTAATACAGAGCAATATAATTAATAAAAAATAAAATCCTAAATTACCTCATATGGGGAATAGCCTATTTCAGCAGGCGAATATATCGGACGTCTGTCTTATTAACTGCGGTGTAGATTGATAAAACAGTTGCTTAAAATTTTCGTCTGCCGAAATAAACAATTCCTCATATTTTTTTAAATGTTTTCAAATTTTATTTTATATATATATATATATTATATATATATATATATATATATATATATATATATATATATATATTTATTTTTTTATATTTATTTTTTTCTACTCATAAAACGATTACAAAATGTGTGAATGTATATTGAGACGTGTTATTAAAAGACTACGGAAGTTTTCCGTTTAATAATCTTTTTTTTTCTGTTTTTCTTGCTTTATCGCAAATTTTTTTTTATCTGGGTTTTATGTTATGAAAAAGATCCTAGTCCTTGATGTTATATATATATATATATATATATATATATATATATATATATATATATATATATATATATTTCTGTGTGTGTGTCTTTACTAGTCATATGTAATTACAAACATGTGTGAATGTGTTTGAAATATCTTTCTTTTTTATTCGTTTTTTGTTGTTTTTTCTTTTAATGTGTTTGTCGCTTATTCATCTGTAGATTCGGCTAAAAGAAAGAAGCATAAAAGACTTGAAAATGTTGTTGTAATTACAGAAGAAAGTGCGGAACATTTTTGGTTCAGGGGACAAAATCATTCATATGGCATGGATGTTTAACAGACGGTGAAAACAAAATCATATTCCTCCAAATTCTATATTGGTTGCGTTAACAATCTCTTCGTAAGAGTCTCTAAAATTGTTTTACTTTTTTCTCATTTTTTTCATCGAGTTCAACCATTAAAAATCCAAGGCTGTAAATCCACTGAGACACAAGGGGTTATTAGGTGTGGAAGAGTTAGTAAACAGAAACATTATTAAGAAGCAAGAACAAAAGAAGGGTAATCAAGAGGACAGTAGATAGTGATTGGCATGACATTTAAATTGAATAATCGCGAAAAAAATGTCATACATGATGAAATATTCCCACCCCGCAAAATTTTTTCTCGATAAAATATTTATGCTATTATTAATAGAAAAAAACAAAAAAACAAAGGATTTTTTATGTAAAAATAATTAATTTTTACCCCTTTTATAACTTTCGAAATTTGGTTAAAAATGACTGAAATAAAAATAAAAATTTAAACGCGAGTGTTGAAGTAATAAAATTTCAACTTAAAAATCAATCACTTAATTCTTTCTGACGATTGCAAGATCTGGGGTCACAAACTCACATCAATGCAACTAAGTATGTTAGCTCTATCACTGATATTGAGCGCAGCTTATATTTTATATGATAAACAAACACTTATACAAAGAATTAAATAGCTATGTTAATGTGATTAATGGCGACATCATTTCGCAAACAAAACTTAATGAAAATA
>CAHIKZ030001507.1:115000-125000 GCA_903632075.3 Acanthosepion pharaonis | reverse complement strand
ATCAACAGTAGTCTGACAATCTAGATACAAAAAAAAAATCGATTAAACATTTTGGAGGCCTTCCACATCAAACTGCGGCGACTCACCGTAAATAAAACTTGTATTTATTTCTGAGAGCATGGGTCAAAAACACTTGGAACCGTAAAGCCATTTTAGACGCGTGACACTATAATATATCCCATTACCACAGCATATGATTTCTATGTTCAGTTCGAACTTCAGCCCACCCGTTAATAGCATAATTTCTTCACCGGCCATTTTTCGAAAACGTCAAAAGTATTCAGAATATTAAATGCAATTTCGGGAAATACCTTTACAAATTTCCACCTGGCATCAAACGAATTATTTAACACCGGGAAAAATAGACATTCTTTGTTTTATTTAATAAAACATGTTTCTGTGAAGGGTTGCTACCTAAATGTCTTAGGTTTGTTTGGTTTGTTTTAAGGCATATCAACCTCAATGTGTTATTTAATGACGACAAGATTATTTCTACTGGTAATATTTTTTTTCAAGAATGTATTGCTGGTAACTTTTTTTTTTTCAAAAGGTATTGGTGGTAAAATTTTTTTCCAGAAAGTATTAAAACCTATTTTTATAATTTCATTGTGTTTTGACCCCTTTTTTGGTGGGGGTAACTATTTGCCCATAACTAGGACCCTGACATGTGCTACCACCCGAGGTCAAGGTGGACCTGCGGACACCAGCAATTAAGAGGTGGTTACACACTATTCGAAACCTTCTGATCAAAGGATTTGCTGTCTGATGTAGCTTATCGTCATACCCAGGACGGATCTTAGGTTTAATCTCTCTCTCTCTCTCTCTCTCTCTCTATATATATATATATATATATATATATATATATATGTGTGTGTGTGTGTGTGTGTGTGTGAGAAAATATTTTTTCTATATCTTACACGGGAAAAATATAAGAAAAAGAATTTGAAAATACAACTGAAGTCTTGAAGAAAATTTATTTACAGTAACTTCACCTATTTCAAAGTTCGATGATTTTCAAGAGTTAAATTGACATGGAGAAGTTTGGTTATGCAATGATATGTCTCACATCTGACTAGAGTTCAAGAATTATTTTTTTTACAGTAATGTTCACCCTGTTCAAGGCCCGGGGGTCATTCGAGGTAGATGGTTACGTTAAGGGGTAGGCGGGGAAGATAACGGCTGACTTGAACAGGTTAATATCACAGCGATCGCGGAAAAATCCTCTAGAGAGTCTGTTCCATAAGGCAGTGGTTCGCAAGGAAGAAGCTGTTTGAGTGAAACTTACTTCTCATGGATGAAATACAGAGGGACCGTGAATGGTTTGCTATTATGTAAATGGTATGGCGTGACCTAGCCGTGAATATCAGACCTGGTGGGACTAAGAGGTGCAGTTCGCCCGAGCCATTTCTATGGTAGTAGCGATAGAGTAGCGAGAGGCTCGCCACATCCCACCTATATATGAGAGAGAGAGAGAGAGAGAGAGAGAGAGAGAGAGAGAGAGGTTGGAAAATAATTATTCTGCCACAAGGACTCGGGGACGCTTTTGAACTCTATGAAAACCAGAAAGTGAGATCTGGGCGGCTCCTGCCCAAATATGGCAACAGTATTCCACTTTCGGCCTGATCTGTCTAGGCCAATCACCTTTTTGGGGGTCAAGGCTTTTGATAAGTCTAGAGAAAAGGCACCTCTTGCTGAAATGAGTATATAACTGAGATTATGCTGTGAGACGTGGTAAGTTCCGGAGGAGATAGAATTTGTCATCTAACGTTGAGTATGAGGCAAAGATCAAGGCAAAGAGTTTTATTTTGTTTATTATATGACCTCTGGGCACTTTATAATAATGGGCACAGCTGCTTTTCCTCTGTTCATAATTTGGTTGGTGATCTTCCAGAATTCGTATGATCCAATTTGTAGAGGATAGCATGAGAAGCCGGCTACTTACTGGAGTAGTACAGGAAGTCGATCATTTTACCTGCATCTTTAACGATGGATCGTATATAGGAATTCCACTTGAGGTGGGGTGTGAGTTTGAGGCCGAATATCCACCGGAGGCACGAGGCTTTCTAGAGGGGACATCCATTCATCGTGACTGGAGGTGTCAGATCGGCGGTGATGGGATGTAACTAGTTTGGTTTTCGACGCATTGAATGCAACCAGCTAGTTTATTCTCCACTGAGAAGTTAGTGTTAGATCCGAAGAGAGGTCAGCTGCCAATCTCAGATCGTCAAGAGGTGCGCCTGTATATCGTTGTATCATCGGCATAGACGTTTACAAATGATCAGAGTATATCCTTAGGTAGATCATTTATGTAAATCAAAGAGTGGGTTGGTCCGAGAAGTGACACCTTGGGGACCCCTGCGTTGACAGCCAGTGCCTCGGAGGACTGGTCTTTAATAAGTACCTTCAGGGATCTTCCTGTTAGGAAGGATTTTATAATAGAGAAAACCCTTCCATTGATTCCATAGCTGGAGAGATTGTGCCACACCTTTTCGCAAGCCTTCGAGATATCTAATGCTATGGTCTTTGCGGTATGTGGGTTGTCAAGGGTCTCACTAATTCTGTGTGTAATGGTAGTTAGGATGTCAGCAGTGGATCGGGCTGATCGAAACTCATACTGCTCGTCGCACAAGAGGTTGTTGATATCAAACTGCTCAACGACCTTCTTGTTGATTAAGGCCTCAAAAAGCTTACTGAAGAGACTAATAGGTCTATACTGAGAGGGGGTATCGATTATCCGTGTTCTTGAAGACGGGGTATACGTTTGTCATCTTCCACATGCTTGGGAAAGATTTCCCTTCAAGCAGTGGTTAAATAACTGTGCTAAAATCGGGGATAATTCTGGGTTGATATCTTTAAGAACGACGACTAGAAGCCAGTGGCTTTTTGGGGGTCAAGGCTTTTGATAAGTCTAGAAGCCTCAAGTGCTGTGACGGTAATATTACTGAGATTGTGCTTAGTGAGACGTGGGAACTTGGGGAGGGTATGGTCTTTGTCATCTGACGTTGAGTTAGAGACAAAGATGGAGGTGAAAATATTCACTTTATCGGTCGAGGAAGATATCACCTCGGGGCCATTTATAATAGTGTACACAGCTGCTTTGCCTCTGTTCATAGTTTGGTTGATGATCTTCCAGAATACGTAAGATCCAATTTGTTTCATTTCAACCTTGGCAGCTCACGAGTAACTGTAATAACTCTGCATTTTCTGGGAGAAGGAGGATTGGTTACCCATATTCTTGAAGATCGTGCATGCACTTGCCACCTTCTACAGGCTTGGGGAATAGTTCTCCTTCATGTAGCAGTTAAATAACTTTGTTAGGATTGAGGATAATTTTGGTTTGATATTCTTAAGGATAACCACTGGGATTTTGGTCTAGGCCAATGACTTTTTTTTGGTGGGGGGTGGGGGTCAAGGCTTTTGATAAGTCTAGAGAAGAGGCACCTCTTGCTGAAATGAGTATATTACTGAGGTTATACTGTGAGACGTGGAAAGTTCCGGAGGGGATAGAATTTGTCATCTAACGTTGAGTATGAGGCAAAGATCAAGGCAAAGAGTTTTATTTTGTTTATTATATGACCTCTGGGCACTTTATAATAATGGGCACAGGTGCTTTGCCTCTGTTCATAATTTGGTTGGTGATCTTCCAGAATTCGTATGATCCAATTTGTTTCTTTTCAATCTTGGCCTAGACAGACTACACCGCTATTTGCAATATATTTTGAAGCGGCTGTTCCTGTGAGCTCTGACTGCAGAATGAACCTCGGCTGGAGGTGAAGATATTCACTTTATCGGTCGAGGAAGATATCACCACAGGGCCATTTAAAATAGTGGGCACAGCTGCTTTTCCTCTGTTCATAATTTGGTCGGTGATCTTCCAGAATTCGCAAGATCTAATTTGTTTCTTCCCAACATTGGTATGGACAGCTCACGAGTAACTGTAATAACTTTGCTTTTTTTAGAACTCTCTTACAGTGATTGCTAGAATTGAGGATAATTCTGGGTTGATATTCTTAAGGATGACCACTGAAATTTTGTTTGGGCCAGTGGCTTTTTTCGGGTTAAGGCTTTTGATAAGTCTCGAAACTTCTCTTACTGAAATGAGTATATTACTGAGACTGTGCTCAGTGAGACATGGAAAGTTGGGGAGGGGATGGCCTTTGTTATCTAACATTAAATTTGAGGCAAAGATCAAGGCGAAGAGCTTCATTTTGTTGGCCGAGGATTATATGACCTCAAGGCCATTTATAATAGTGGGCACAGCTGTTTTGCATCTTTTCATAATTTGGTTGGTGATCTTCCAGAATTCCTAAGATCCAATTTGTTCCTTTTCAACCTTGGCCTGGACAGCTTGTGCATAGAACTCTCTTCCAGCGATTTTGGGTGGTTCTGAAGAGGGGCCAAACAACACAGCTATTTGCGATATATTTTGAAGTGGCCGTTCGAGTAAGCTCTGACTACAGAATGAACCTGGGCTGACTTGTTTTTTCAGGAATGTTTTGGGTATAAAACATTCCATTCCAGAAAGGAACCATTTAGAGATTAAGTCGGCAGTTTTGGAGGCAACATGTTTGAAAAAGGTTGAGAGAGAAGCTTCCGTCATGTCGTACCACAATCTGTCCACGTCTACCTTCGCATAGCAAAAAGAAAAAGTTCTATGGAACGGTAAATCAGGAGATGTCAGTTTGGAGTCAATCTGGACACTGACTAGGGAATGATCTGGCGTTCCAATGGGGCTAAAACTTTTGATAAGCATTTGTCAGGCAGGATGTTAGAAAAAGTTCGAGGAGGTTCGCTTACTGTGCCGTCGCATGCGAGACTCGAGTGGGTTCTTCAATGATCTGGGTTAGTTCATATGCGATGGAGAAGTCTCTTCAATATCTGGCTTCCTCTTCGGTTTTGTTAGAATGGACTAACCACTCTTTGTGATGAACATTGAAGACACCGTATATGTGAAAGTTGGCCGAATGAAATACGGTGAGGATATTGTCAATCCTCTCAGATATTCGATCGAAGATTACCGACCCTTCATTCAGAGAACGATACAAGGTAAAGATGAAAGTGGTACTATGGATGAGTGCCACACGGAAACACATATACGGCAGATAGGAATCCTCATTTTTTTTGTGTCTCTGCCACATGTCCTTAATGTAGACACCGAGACCGTGACCCTGGCGATTAATCTGATTGGTTGATCATGATTTGCGCCAAAAATTAAGCATCATAAAATTTTGTTGTCAAAAATTGAGTGTCATGGTTCAGCGCGCGTGATTAAAGCGTTAATTAGTTCAAGTGTCATGGATTCTATTATATTCGACCAGAATGGCAATCCCCAAAATTTCAATGCTCAAATAGCCAGGTAAATCTCCTTAATGATAATGATAATAATAATAATAATATTCCATCTCTGCGCCTGCTTGGTCTCACAATGTCCGCTGACCTGAGACGGAACAACTACATTGAATCAATAGCTTCATCTATCGCAAGGATAGTTGATTCTATGTATCGCGCCAAAAAGTCTTTCTCACCTGAGTCCATCCTTCAAATCTATAAATCAACCATTTGCCCTTTCATGGAATACTTCTGCCATATTTGGTCTGGAGCCCCCGATGTTCGTTTCAATGTCCTCGACAAAATCCAAAGGCGGATATGCAATGTGATTGGTCCTGATCTGGCATCTCGTCTAAAGTCACCTTCTCAAAGACGTACCGTAGCTTCCCTCTGTCTTTTCTACAAATACTTTCCGACGAACTACTTTCGATGGTTCCCAAACTGCATGAATTTAAACGTACCACTAGACTGGCATCTCAGTCCCATTCTTTCACTGTCGAAACGGTTAAATGTATCCGTCACTTCTACTCCATTAGCTTCATGTCTCGTACTTCCAGTGTGTGGAACTCTCTTCCTCTTACTTGCTTCTCTGATAGATATAATCTTCAATTATTCAAATGCAATGTCAATCGACATCTTCAGATGCCTCGATTTAATTTCCCGTCCTTCTCTTCATTCTTTCCTCTATCATTCTTCTTTACTCTGGATCACATTCTCTGTATTCCCTTGCGTGCTAGTTGCACTCCCGCCTTGCTCGGGGTAAAATGCTTTTAATACGCTTATAAGGCGTATCTGTCTTGTTGCGTGGACTCGTATTTGATGGCGATGAATCGTCATTCTGTTTCTGAGGGTGAGTTTGGTTTATCCGATGTAATCCTCGTTATATCCTTTACATTCAATAGCATAGATTAGATTTTTGGATTGACAGGAGAAATGATTTTTTACCAAAAATCTTTGCTCTGAATTAAATTTATATATTGTGTCTTCAATGAACTTAATACAAATCCCGTAATTAGGACAACCACACTTTTCGACATTTGGTGCTGGGCTTGTGGCACCGGCGGGTAGTTTTCTTTCAGGGATTTTTGTTGTCTTTCTTTTGATCATTTTAAAGGCTTCGAGTCCTTTGTTTTCATTCTGTGGTCTTGCCTCAATAGTGGGAGGTTCTTGTGGATAACGTTGTATGATTCTGTATTTCTTGTGTTGTGTGTTGAGATATGGAAGAGAATATTGGACATTTTCTTTCGTAATTCTTGAATATCCATTGCTGTTGCAGAATAAAAAAAGAATAGACTGAAAGCAGAAGAAATGGTTGGAACGATCGTCTTATTGATTTGTTTAACGGCATATCAACTCCTTATGGGTCATTTAATGTCAAAATTTAATTTTCTTGCCAGGTAGGAAGTAATAAATATATGATATATGTTATTCTGTTTTCACAATTGAGTGCATGGTAGATGATACTCAGCTTTTATTGCATATACATATTTGTGTGGACATAATTACTACAAGCAGTGATATATGTGTTTTATGTTGTTATTTTCTTGAAATTATATTTTGGAATACAGCTTGATTTCTGTAAAAAATGGTAGGATCTTATATGGACAGATGTCATAAAAGAGTTCTTTCATGTTGGTTGTTTGATTTTGTTTAGCGGCATATCGACATCTCTATGGGTTATTTAAAGCCGAAATCTAAATATTTTGAAGAAAATAAACAACTTTTCTGGTAAGAATTAAATTAAAACTCAAACAATAAATCTGCAGGAGATCAAAAAAAATTTCTTTTTGGAGGGTTCACTATTTACACATTGCTGGGACTCTAACAAGTGCTACCCTCCCAGGTTCACACATTGCTGGGACTCTAACAAGTGCTACCCTCCCAGGTAGGGGGGCGGGGGCTGAGAACAACCACAATTAAGAGGTGGTCCCGCGCTCCTCAAAATATCTAATTTCCAGATCAGTGGCCTTACTGCTGCATGTAGTTTATCGTCATACTCAGGACTGGGATGGAACGAAGGAATCGAACGTGAGAAATAAAGAAAAATAGACATTAAGCAGAAGAAATGGACGGAAAGAAAGAAAGAAAGAAAGAAAGAATCAATCGACTTAAAGCGGAAGAAACGAATGGAACTAAAGATAGTCGGATAGTCAGTATCTCTAAGAGATAAGAATTTACGTTGCGTTTTTTTTTCTAATGATATATTTTATCTTGCATTTTTGTTTTTTTTTAAATCTACATACCGTAACACCTACGTATGTATATTCTCCCCCTAACAAGTTCAGTGATTTCAAACATTCAACTATCTCAGTCTGTTCATAACTTTCTATCTCAGTCTGTTCATTATCTATCTATCTATCTATCTATCTATCTCTCTCTCTCTCTCTCTCTCTCTCTCTCTCTCTCTATCTATATATATATATATATATATATATATATATATATCAGGTCATCCCATAAGTTCTGTCCGAATTTTAAATTTTTGTTAAAATGAACGAAATTTAAAGAGTATTTTATAATGTCTAACAGAGCTGAACATTATTTTTATGTTTAGATGCATTTAAACTGACCAAATTTTATTTCAGAGAACAATAAAATAAAATTTTGTTTGATTAAAACCCTGCTAACATGGAAGTACCCAAGAATCATTTGAGGCACATAATGCTTTATGAGTTCAAGAAAGGAAACTCAGCAGCCGAAGCGGCTAGAAACATTCACTCAGTTTATGGAGAGGAATGTGTGAATGAAAGAACTTGCAGAAGATGGTTTGCAAAATTTCAGAGGTGGAGATTTCACCCTTGAAGATGAAGATCGAACCGACGTCCAGTTGAGTTTGATGAAAAGCTTCTTGAAGCAGCCCTTGAAGAAAATCCTGCTTTATCAGTTGAGGAATTGGCAGTGGTTCTCAGTTCAAACCATACAACTGTTCATCATCATATTTAACAACTTGGAAAAGTTCCTAAACTTAGAAAATGGGTGCCTCATGAATTGTCTGAAAACAACCACAAATCCCGAGTTGACATCTGCTCTTCTCTCCATTCTCATCAGCTTGTTTCACCTTTTTTTTGGATAGACTTGTGACTGGCGACGAAAAAAGGATCTTTTATCGAAATGTTAAACGTCGTAGACAGTGGCTTGGTAAAGGGGAAGGACCCCAGCCACAGCCGAGAAGGGAACTTCATGGACAAAAGGTTCTTCTTTCAATCTGGTGGGATCGCCAAGGAATAATAGATGGAAAGAAGTCATAGATAATCAGAGAAAATACATTGTTGATTGAATCTGCAATTAAATGTAACATTTGGTCACTTGTTTTCTTTATTCAAAATCCGGACAGAACTTATGGGATGACCTGATATATATATATATATATATATATATATATATATATATATATATATATATATATATATATATATATCTCTATATATTGGTTTATATATTTATCTATCTATATATCTATCTATTATCTTCCTAGTTCGTTTATATCTATCTATCTATCTATCTATCTATTCCTATATCTCTATTAATTCTTTATATCTATCTATCTTTTCTATCCTAGTTCGTTTATATCTATCTATCTATCTATCTATCTATCTATCTGTTCCTATCTATCTAATCGGTTTATCTATCTATCTATCTATCTATCTATCTATATTATCTATCTATATATATATATATATATTTATATATATATATTTGTTTATATCTATTAATTGTTTTCTATCTATATATCAATATCAATGTTTCTATATATATCTAGTTCGTTTATATCTATCTATCTATCTATCTATCTATCTATCTATCTATCTGTTCCTATATATCTCTACTAATTCGTTTATATCTATCTATCTATCTATCTATCTATCTATCTAGTATCTCTTTATATCTATCTATCTATATCTATATCTGTTCCTCTATATATCTATATATAATTATATATATATATATCTATCCTAGTTCGTTTATATCTATCTTCTATCTATCTATCTATCTATCTATATCTATCTGTTCCTATATATCTCTACTAATTCATATCTATCTATCTATCTATCTATCTATCTATCTATCTATCTATTCATATATATATATATTTATATATATATATTTGTTCTATCTTTATTAATTCGTTTATATCTATCTATATATCTCCATCAATCTATCTATCTATATATCTATCCTAGTTCGTTTATATATATTATTCATCTATTATATCTATTATCTATCTGTTTATATATCTCTACTAATTCATATCTATCTATCTATCTATCTATCTATCTATCTATCTATATATATATATTTGTTCCTATATATCTCTATTAGTTCGTTTATATCTATCTATCTGTTCCTATATATGTCTATTAATTCGTTTATATCTATCAATCTATCTATCTATATATCTATCCTAGTTCGTTTATATCTATCTATCTATCTATCTATCTATCTATCTATCTCAGTTTTTCCTGTTTATCTATCTATGTGAGCTTGAATGTGTGGGTGGTGCAATGGATAACGGCTCAATTGTTAATGGTAGAACCGAGTTCCAGTTCCACTTTGGTTTATTATATTCACTGAGGAAAATACTCTGAGGAAAGGTATGAATTCACCTCTTCATCTTCAGTTATGGGTTAATTAATAAAACTTGTATCACTAAACCACTATTATCTAAAACAAA
>CAHIKZ030001507.1:90000-110000 GCA_903632075.3 Acanthosepion pharaonis | reverse complement strand
AAACGTGCAGCCTTTTAAATTCCATATATTTCTATTTCACTGACTTGAGAAACTATTATCGTATGATTTTTCTGTAAATATGTATATAAATATTTTCTCCCCAACAAATCCTTCGATGTTTCCAGCCACAAGCAACGCGTTACCATATCACAGATAGAGTAATACTATTTGAGGATGACAAGGTAGAATTTCTTCATCATTTCTTCTGTTATATGCCATGTTCCTCCAAAACATGGGCGATCATTACTCTCCACAACTTCTTGCGTTTGCGCTTTGATAGAGATATCAAAAAGACAAAGTTTATTAACTTTGTCTTTTTAATATCTCTATCCCTGGTCTACCAACTAATTACACAAGCTCGATAAGTAGGTTGTTCGTTGCTTTCCTCTGTCTCTCTTGCCGTGAGAATTTCTTCTGAGTGTCAAATTCTCCAAACCGCCTTTCCTTATAATGTACCCTTTGAAATTTCAATTGTCTCTTTCTGATCCTACGTATAAGTGTCTTTTTTGTTTTGATTTTCCTTATTTTTTTCGTGACTCGCACGTTCACTACGTGACATTCTCAGCATCCTTCTGTAGAACCATACTATCTGTTGGCTTAAGTCTCATCTTTATCTGTGAGGAAATTGCACAGCATTCACTGCCATATCTTCTTCCTTTTCTTCTTTTATGTGCCTTGTCTCTTTAGAACGCAAACGATTATAACCTTCCACATCTTCCTGTCCCTTGTAGCTTTTAATAAGTATTTTTTGTCATTTCTCCCAAACCTTGTTCTGTCATCCATTTCATGCTATTCTCAGCATCTTTCTGTAAAACAACATTTCTGTTGCTTCAAGTTTCTTCTTCATCTGTGAGTAGATCGTCAACCGTTCATTTGACTGTGTAACAGTACAGTACTCATTTATTTGTTTAAACGAAATGTTTATTTTTCATAATTCTTTGCTTAGCCTTTAGAAGGCATCTTTCGTTATTCAAATGCGGATTTGGTTTTCAGGGGCATATTTTCCATTCTCTACTAAAACACTTCGTAGACATTTAAATTTTTCGACTTGCTTGATTTTGGTTTCTCCGATTCATAGTTCGTATCTTGGACTGTTCCATTTGCTTTTTTAAATTTTTTTTCAAAAAATGATTATTGGTTTTGTTGAGGCCGGTTTAAATCATTATTTGCCCATAGCTGGAACCCTAACAGTTGCTACCACCCCAGGCCAGGGTGGGCCTGGGACAAACGGCAGTTAAGTGGTGATTTTTTTTTTTTATTATTCCTCAATATAAAAAGCATAATTAATCAAGAGGAGTCTTTCGTTCGAACTTACAATGTATTTATGCTGATTACAAAACTATTTAGTCTTGTCTGAATAGCAATTCCAATAACGTAAAAATGGCAGCTGATCTCAGAAATTATTTCCAATTAGTTGTTAAGTGATTTAAAATATCGCTTGTAAATTTTAACGCTTCCAAAACGAAACTTATAGCTCTTAATCGGGTGAGAAAACCATTCTTCTTTCATCATTATGGCTGATGCTAACCTCCAGAAGAGAAACTCATTGTTCCTTCTTGGTCTTATGTTTTCTACTGACATGAAATGGAAGGATTATATTGAATCAGTTGCCCTGCCTATGTTTTGTTGGTTTTGTTTAGCGGCATATCAACACCTCTTATGGGTTATTTAATGCTCAAATATAAATATTTTGTAGATAATTTTATGCCTTCAACTAAAGATAATTTGTACATCATTTTATACTTTCAGAGTAAAATATTTGTTTAGATATATACTTTGTAGATCATAAAATGTATTCTTGGTAATTTAAAAAATGTATTTTTAGTCATTTCGCCACAAAAATGCATTTTTTCGTATTTTTTCTTTTATAAAAATGTATTTTATACCATTTATTGTCGCACTGATTGTTATTTTGCTATAAAAATTTATTGTCAATCATTTTACAGTTATAATGTACTGTAATTTTTGCTTGGGATGCTACAACTTGGGAACAACAGCAGTTAAGAGGTGGTTCCACGCTTCTCAAAATCTCAAATCTCCCGATCGGAGGCTTTGCTGCCGGATGTAGTTTATCGTCATACCCAGGACCATATTAAATGAAGGAGGGACTTAGAGAAACAGGAATTATTTTACTTAACGAGGAGAGCAGAGCGGGGATAAAGAAAGAGAGAAAAGAGTCAAATGTTGCTTAGAGCCACAAAAGACATGGTGTTGTGGAGGGCCATGATCGTCCACGTCCACAGTACATGAAAAAGTCTGTTGTTCTTCTACTGAACCAGACTATGTGATGTTGTGAGTATAAAACTGAAATGACGATAATCGTTTGAATGTACTATTGCTTTATGATGATAAGTCCTCATTTTAAATATTCCGATATTAATTATTAATTAATTTTTAGTAAATACCCATCTCTTATGACCAACGAATGTGTTCGATATTTTCTTTTTCTTTTTCTTTTTTTGTTAAGCAACGCTTCATATGAAAGGAAACTTTTCTTGCCATTACTTACCTGTTATGTCAAACTGTTCGTTGAGAATGTGGGTCTTTCCGCGTGGTGGACTTAAGATGGAAAAAAAAGACGAGCATGCTGTCTATTCTCTTTTTGTATCGTCTTGGCTGAGGAGAAAGTGATGTAAGTCGTTACTGATTGGTCGCTTGTGATTTCAAAATAAGCAGTGGCAGTTACTTAATGTGTCCATTTGTTGTGTACTTGGCGAAATTCTTGCTTCAGGATCGCCTACCGGAAGAGTACTTTTTCGGTAGGGTCTCCTGGGAGAACAAGTATGATGTTGCAAGACCCGAAACTTGTCATGACCCCAAGTCATAACATCACTGACGAGGCGACCCTGAACACTCGTTGGAGTGTTTTCATGACAAATGTCTAATCTAACTATATAAAAAAATATGTAACTTCCGTTAGTCCGTCCGTAGCACCCTCTAAAATAGCCATACATTGACCGATTGAAACCAAATTTTCGGGAGAAGTGTAAACAGGTAAGCGGGTACAAAGTACAGTTGGTTTTACTAGTGTACATAGCTTAGTACAAACAATTTTTGTTGGAAAAATTCAAAGTTTTATTATTTAACATACAAGATACCGCCACTATTTTAAAAACAATTTAATGATTAAAATAACAAATATTATTTAATAAAAAACGCAATATTATTTTTTCATATTTTTTTAAAAAGTTTTTATATATACAAGAATTCAGTTTCCAGTTCACCCTGTGTTTGCGAGAACTATAAACAAATCATCAGGCCAAACGCTTCAAAAAGTTGGAATTTGGCTCCAGAAAGAAATATTTATGCATGGCCAATTCAGTTATATGTTGCATGCTCAAGAGTAAGAAATCCTAAGAATTTATTCTTCGCTGTTAAAAAGGAAAAAATAATTTTTCTTAAAAAATATTGTTTACCATGAAGTCCTATTAAATTAGATTAAATTAAATAAATTATAAAACCGCGAAGTAAGATTTTTGTCAAAGTATTTTTCCAAACAAATTAGCTTATTCAAAATTCATCAATTGGTGTGCGAAATTGAACGAAACGCAGTGTTTATAAATCTTGACAAAAATGTTAGCGTTAACTTCAACAATACTAAATATTCTGAGGATTTTAACATGCGTCATCGTACTGCAAAAATTCTTGTAGTTGAAAAAAGCATGTAATATCGATAAAAAATCTAGTACTTCTAAAATTTAAAGCATAATATAATAAGACTTTCAAATTATAATAATAACATATGTAAAAATTATATAATATAATATAATATAAATGTATTCTGAAATCCCAGAAAATTAAGGTTTCGTTATTCTTTAAGACAAGATAAACAACATGCCCAGCAAAGAGAAGCAGTCTTTGTAGACGCCAATTTGTAAAAACGTTTTTGATCATAGATTTTTAGCATATAATTATTTCTGCTGTTTGTTGCAATTAGCCAACTTGTTTGAGTTAGTGACCAAGAAATGGCTTAAAGAGATATATTTGAGATCGATGACACCGAGCAATGTGTTATCTATCTATCTATCTATCTGTGTAATTCTCTTCATATCTCTGAAATTCCCTTCATATCTAATTCACGTCATATCTATCTATCTATCTATCTATCTATCTATCTATCTATGTAATTCCCTTCATATCTATCTAATTTACGTCATATCTATCTATCTATCTATCTATCTATCTATCTATCTATCTATCTATCTATCTATCTATTTAATTCTTGTCATATTGTGCGGATCTATTACGCACGAGCATACATACATACATACAAAAATACAAATCACATACAACGCCAAGCATTCATTGGTTAATTAATCACCACTACGTTATTATAGACAATTTACAAATCGCAGCAATGCGACAATTTTGTAATCGCTCTATTTTCATGTAGTCAGTTTTGTGCACTTTTGGGAGAAACGGATCACAGAAGCTTTCTTAAGTCTCCCCAAAGCTCGCTCGCTGATTGGTCAATGCCAACCAATCAGATCGTCTGCATGTGAAGAATAATTCTTCCCGCGCAGCGATCTGGAGCCTACAGTCACTTATTTAAGCAAGAATTTTTCTTAGCTAATTAGTGAGAATTCAGCTGCCAAACGAATCCACGACAGTTGAAACCATGCGTCAACCTTCTCACTCACACACATCACTCACATGTTGAACATACTTTGTACACACTCACATAAACTCTTCTTACACAGCAATATCTTTCAAGAACAATCATTACAAGAGACTCTCATGAACATTCTTCCAGTGAACTTTGGAACACTAAAATAACAGTTAAAGAGAGACAACTCGTGGTTAATTCAGCCTTTTCTTACTTAAATGCATGCTTTCCTTCACTTCGTTGTCTGATATTGTACATCTTGTTAAATACATATTTTATGTGTAACAATGTCTTTTGGCTAAACTTTTTTGCGTGAGTCCTGTTTCCTAATCTAAAGTTAAATTAATGTGGTGAAGTCCGCCATAATATCTATCTATCTATCTATCTATCTATCTATCTATCTATGTAATTCTCTTCATATCTATCTAATTCACGTCATATCTATCTAATTCTCCCTCTCTCTTATTATTATTATTTATTTATTTATTGCAAACGGCCATCTTGTTTGGTCTGATCACCAAGCATTAGCTTAAATAGAGACATTTGAGATCCATGACACCTTGGTCACCAAGCAATGGCTAAAAGAGAGATATTCGAGATAGATGACATCTTCGTCACCAAGCAATCGCCTAAAGAGAGACATTTGAGATAGATGACATCTTGGGATTATGGCAGGAAGGACAGCATCACGTGGCAGCGTAAGCTGACACCATAAAACCTTAGTCAGGAAATTAATTGACAGTTCCATTTTTGGCGAACAATGATGCCAATTCGAGTTCACAGATTTGTTTCTCCAGAATTAAACGTGCCACGAACCAACGTAAAAGAAATAAACACCTAAATATTAGAGCAGGATGTGACTAACTTTTATTTGGAAGGAAGGTTTATATATGCAGTAAATATTTCCAGCTTGTATTCAAAACAGAATATTTGATTGTATATATATATATCCCTCTCAACTTTTTAAAAATCGGTTTCAGCCCATGCAAGAGAGTAAAGCCACTAAGACACAAGGGGGGTTACTGGATATGGAAGAATTAGGAACAGAAACATTAATTATGAGCGGAAAGAGAGAAGGGTAACCGGGAGGACAGTAGATAGCGATCGAAATTGCATTTAAATTCTTGCCGGTTAATGTTGGCTAGAATGCATGGAGCCGGAAGGGAGTTCCACAAGCGAGAAAAGAAACTGTTAGCATAGAACTTACTGCTAAATCTAGCCAGCTCAACTGTAACCAGTTGAGAACTCGTCGCTAGTCCAGTATTGCGTTTAAATTCATAAAGTTTAGGTAACATAGCGAAGAGCTCATCCGATCAATTACCATGAAAGTATTTATAGAAAATACACAGTAAGGCAATTTTACAGCGACAGTGAAAGGGCTGAAGCCGAGCCGTCAGATCAGGACCAATAATATTGCTGATTCTTCTTTGGATTTTATCAAGGAACTCAAGATAAATAGCTAGGTCACCTGAACATATGTGGCGGCAATATTCTAAGCGTGGACGAAAGGCAAACATATAGATATATAAGAAATCTATCGAGTTAGATTCTGGAGAGAAAAATTGTCTAGTACGACACAGTGAACCAACTTAATTAGTAGCTGACCTAGCAATGGATTCTATATAAGCTTTCTACTTCATGTCAGCTGAGAGTGTTACCCCAAGAAGGTGCAATGAGTCTCCCTTCCGGAGGTTAGCATCAGCCATACTAATGGAAGGCAGAGAGGGGTCTCTCAGAAGATTAATGGATAGAAGTTTAGTTTTGGCGGCGTTAAAATTAACAAGCCATCTTCTGCCCCAGTTAACAACGGACTTGAGTTGATTTTGGACATAAACTGTCATTTTGACCTTGTCGGGCGGATCTTTCTTACTATCGAGGTAGGAGTAAATGGTTGTATCATCAGCGTAGATACCAAGTTGAGAGCTGATGTCATTGGGAAGGTCATTAATGAAAATTAAAAACAGAGTTGGACCAAGGATGTAGCCCTGGGGGACATCCGCGTTTGTACGAAAGAATCTACATCAAGAGGGTCATATATAGGAAGGTGAAATATCTGAAAGACTAAACTCCATTTACTTCAAAAATACATAACTGAAAAATTAATTATACTCTCACTTTGTTGTGTCCATAAAGAATAAATAAATAAAAATGAATTATAATGTCAAAAAAATCATTATAATAAAATAATTATAACAATTATCATTAATTCACTAATTCTAAACCAATGAGAATCGACCACACTTTTCTCCTCTACACACGCAAAGACGTGACATTCTCACTATCGGACAAACACTTCAAACGGACAGGTCGTTAACACGTGCATCAACGAAAATTTCATCTCCTTTTTCTTTTCCAGGCCATAGCAACATTTGCCTTTTTGCACTTAATAAAAATTCGAGCCAAGAATACCCCAGAAACTTCTTACACACGTCTATAAAAAAAAAAAAAAAACATACAAGAAATATTGTATACACTTTTCTTATTCGTTATCTGATCCTTCTGTCGGATTCCGATCTATACTCACAAGTCTACCCAGTCAGATTATAAATAAAACTAGTTTTGTTGTTTCCATGTCTTGATGTTTCTCAAAAAAAAAAAAAAAAATTGTTTCAACAGAGTGAAATAATTGCAGACTTAGCAAAAATATATAATAACTTTTCTTATTCGTTATCTGATCCTTCTGTCGGATTATCTCTGTCTATATCTATCTCTCATATTCATCTCTATCCATCTATCCATCTATTATATCTATCTTTTGAAATATCTATCTCTTTAGATTTGTTGTTTGTATCATGTCTATTTATGTTTCTCATTTTCTATGATTATTTTTTATAATATTTTATCTATTTCTCTAAGGTGGTTTAAAATCTCTTTCTATATAATTTCACATTTCATCAACTATATAATTCCATATCTATGTATGTATGCACTTCTATCTATCTATCTATCTATCTATCTATCTATCTATCTATGTTTGTATGTATTTATCTATCTAATTCTCTTCATATCTATTTCTCTCTCTCTCTCTAATTCTCGTTATATTTTTCTATCTCTCTATCTATGTAATTCTCTTCATCTCTATCTATATTTCTATGTATGTATGTATCTATATATGTATCTAATTATCTTCATATGTATCAATCTCTTTACGTATCTATCTATCTATCTATCTATCTATCTATCTATCTATCTATCTATCTATCTAATTCTCTTCCCCCCTCTCTCTCTCTATATATATTTATCTAAAAAGTAAACATATCACTTGGAACACTTCCAAGAGCAGCATAACAAATGTGGTGCATATGTAAGGAGAACAGAAAATAATGATATAGTCAAGCTGTTAATTTTTCCTTCGACTAAAAACAAAAGCGTTGTAAGTAATTTTCCATCAATATCGGAACAAGCTGTAACGGCGACCTTAAGAATCTAAAAAGACTGTTAGAGGAAAAAATATTTTAGAAATTTCAACTGACAGTAACTATATAGGAAATAATTTGGAGAAAACCTTTTATTCTTGAGTCTACTTTCGGGAAAATTTCTTATAAAAACCTTTAGAATTCGACTTTCAGAGATGGCAGGGATGCAACTCTCTCCATATCGTGGCTACATAGCTTTTAACCTCAGCCACAGCGCATGGTAAAAGAAACATGTGTCAGCGACTTCAAACGAATCATTTCCAACAATGACAACAAAAACGGTCTGTGAATCTTCACTGATGATCATGTGTTGGCGACTTCAAACGAATCATTTCCAACGATGACAACAAAGACGGTCTGTGAATCTTCACTGATGATCATGTGTTGGCGACTTCAAACGAATCATTTCCAACAATGACAACAAAGACGGTCCGTGAATCTTCACTGATGATCATGTGTTGGCGACTGCAAATGAATCATTTCTAACAATGACAACAAAGACGGTCTGTGAATCTTCACTGATGATCATGTGTTGGCGACTTTAAACGAATCATCTCCAACAATGACAAGCAAAGCGGTCTTCACTGATGATCATGTTTCACTGACTTCAAATTAATCATCTCGAACAGAGGTAACCAAGACGGTTAGTGAATCTTCACTGATGGTCATTTGTCGGTGACTTTAAACGAATCATTTCCAACAATGACACCCAAGACTGTCAGTGAATCTTCCCTGATGAGCATGTGTTGGCATTTTCAAATGAATTATTTCTAATAATGACAACCAAGATGGTCAATAAATCTTCATTGATGATCATGTGTCGGTGCCTTCAAATGAATTATCTCCAACAACGACAACCAAGACAGTCAGTGAAACTTTACTGATGATCATGTGCTGGCAACTTCAAATGAATTATCTCCATCAACAACAAAGATGGTCAGCAAGTCTTCGCTTATAATAAAATACCTTTTCAACCACAGCTTTATTCTGTGAACAAACTATTTAAAAAAAAACTTTCTAAATCGCAGATTTTTCTGTGAATCAACTAACCAAAAATTTTAGCTCTGTTAAAGACTATTTTTTAATTCTTTTTGAATTTATGATCATATGTTGATAAATACAAATGATTTATTTAACAGACATACTCAAAATTTAATTTAACCCCCAACTGAGTCAGTTTGTGACACAAGACCGGTTTTTAACGTGAGGACTCGAGTGGAAACACTCGGGCTGCTGGTTTAAGCTGGTATTAGCTTGTCTAAGCTGATCTTAGCTGGTCATATCTTGTCTAAGCTAGTTATATCTCGTCTAAACTAGTCTTGAGCAGGTCATCACTGCTACATAACAGATGTTACACAACGGTGAGGAGAAACGCCAGGGAGGTGAGAAGGCCTCCGGCACAGAACAGATACTACAACCGCAGCATCTACTCTGACGGGAAAAACCAACTTCTCCTCTGCCAAATCCTCATGGAAGAACCCGGAAGGGAAATTTCCTTAATAGACATACCAATGTTTTCTTTATTTTTTCTTTATTATTTTCTGGAATTCTGATTTTCGGATTTTTAATATATATATATAAAAAAAAGAAAAACTCTGGACGACTGAATTTCCTCCATGGATACCACCCTGATAGATATACAGACCACTTCACTGGTTTAATACAGAACAGCTATTTTGAGTCAGTGATATTTTAATCGGTTCATTTGGCAATATTTTCAATGGTTTTGATAAGGTATGAATAAATAATAGGAATGTGTATGTTTCTTGTCACCAGTCGAGAAAGTAGAGAAATCTGTATTGGGAAAAATGTCCTAATCAAGCTGTGAAAGTCTCCCAGTTCAGTTCAGGTCTTTTGTGTCGACATTGAATCATATTACATACAAATGATATTTTATTATGAAGTAGATACAAGTTTGCAGCATTTTATGACAAAATCTGTTATTCATATCTATTCATATATGCATAATTTCAGATAACATAATTGTCTGCAATACTGTCTGTTCATAACTCTATTTATTTATCTAATTTGGTTTGTACATTCTCTGTGTAAGTATGTGTCTACTGATTTGAGTCTGTTCCTTTCTAAGTATGTGTGTATCTATCTATTTATTTATCTATTTATATATCTATCTATCAAAGGCTATGTATCTATCTATCTGTCTGTTCATATCGATCTATCTATGTAAGTTTGTTTATATTTCTCTCTTTATATAATTTGGACAGTTCATTTACCTATCAGTGTGTCCATATCTATCTATCTTAGTCGGTTCATTATCTATCTATCTATCTATCTATCTATCTATCTATCTATCTATCTATCTATCTATCTTAGTTGGTTCATATCTATCTATCTATCTATCTATCTATCTATCTATCTTATTCGTTTCATATCTATCTATCTATGTATCCATCTTAGTCTGTTCAGATCTATCTATCTATCTATCTATCTATCTATCTATCTATCTATCTATCTATCTTTGTGCATGTACATAAGTGTGTATAATATTAAATAAATAAATAATAAAATACAACTAACATTCAACAATTATACATTACATGTGTTTTCTATATCTATGTCTCTCTTTAAGTAAGGCTGTAGTTTCTTACTGTTCTTAAATAAAATCCTACAATTATTCCAGATTTTATTCTGCTGCAGTGATCGAAATAAAATATTATTGATCTTACTTATTATAAAACGCAGATTGTGTGTGTGTGTGTGTGTGTGTCTGTACGTTTATATATTGGATCGAATTTCCTACATTTTTCAACCGATTTCAACAAAATTTCACAGGGCTGCGTAAAATTACCTTTGCAGTGGTTCTAATAGCGACAAAAAATTGAAAAACAAATTGTTTTTTTTGCAATCAAATCAATTTGAAAACACGATTCTGTCGCCAGAATGAAAGGGGACAACTCATATCGAGTTATACTGTGTGTGTGTGTGTGTGTGTGTTCGTTTATATATGGGATCGGATTTCCTACATTTTTCAACCGATTTCAACAAAACTTCACTTTTTTTTTTTGCAGGTAGCGTTTCTTATTGTCTTGCACACTTTTTTTTTTTATTTTTTACATTCAGAATGCTTTAAAAATTCCATTTACAAGACAATTGTTTATAATAAAATTCTATTCAATCGGTAGACTCATAACGATTGAAAATAATGTTTTTGTTTGAGTTTAGGTTTGACCAATTCGTAAAAAACAAAAAAAAAAAACAAAAAAAAATAACTAATTAATACACGTGTGTCTGTCAATCTTAAACAATAATCTTTGTCAATTTTATTTTTCAGTCTTCATGATGGTCGATACTTGATCTATCTCTTACTGTTACATCCCTGGGCAACGCCGGGCTCTACTGCTAGTTAATAATAAATATCTTTCTCTATATAATATAATAAGTAGTCTCTAATATTTACCTAAAGAAGAAATATATACAGAAAACACCATTGCAAACTTCCAATATACTTTCTACTTGCTAAAAGAAAGGCATACAAAATATACAACTACAAAAAAACGATATTAGCATCAATAATAACAACAACACTAACAACAAACTACAGTGTAACCCGGATGTAAGAGAGTTGTCAGGACCGGAGAAGAAGTCTCTTATATCCGGGTTTGGTCTATTTATATACATTAACACAGGCTCTAATTTGGGACCAGAGAAAATATCTCTTATATCCGGCTTTCTCTTATATCCGGATCTCTTATATCCGGGTTACACTGTATATAAAAAAAAACATATAATATTACCTACTACCAACTCTTTTACATTTATTCAAAACGATTTATCCAAATATCAAAATAATTACAATTGATTACTGTTGCCATATATGGTCTGGTTTCCCCGCTGTTCATCTCAAGGTCCTCGACAAAATCCAAAGACGGATATGCAATGTGATAGGTCCTGATCTGGCATCCCCTCTACAGTCACTATCTCACAGATGTGCTGCGGCTTCCCTCTGTCTTTTCGACAAGTACTTTCATTGCAACTGCTCTGATGAGCTACGTTCACTGGTTCCCAAACTGCATGAATTTAAGCGTTCTACCAGGTTGGCATCTCAGTCCCACCCTTTCACTGTCGAAATGACATCTCTTCTACTGCAACAACTTCTTATCTAACACTTCCTGTCACTTGAACTCCCTTCCTATCACTTGCTTCCCTGATAGTTATAATCTTCAAATATTCAAATGTAATGTCAATCGACATCTTCTGATGTCTTGATCTTGATCCCCCCTGTCCTTCTCTTTATCCTTTTCTCAAACACCCCCCTCTTTACTCTTGCTCTGACTCTATGTAACCCTTTGTGTCTGTTTATTATTTATCTATCTAATTGGATCTGTTGAAAGTAAAGATTACCATTACATCTATCTATCTATCTATCTATCTATCTATCTATCTATCTAAGTCTGTTCATATCTATCTATCTATCTATCTATCTATCTCTCTATCTATCTATCTATCTAAGTCTGTTCATATCTATCTATCTATCTATCTCTCTATCTAAGTCTGTTCATATCTATCTATCTATCTATCTATCTATCTATCTATCTAAGTCTGTTCATATCTATCTATCTATCTATCTATCTATCTCAGTCTGTTCAGATTTATCTATTTGCTTGGGATGATTTGCTTAAAATAAAAAAAATAGATCTAAAACTATCATGGATATAATTGTAGGATTTGTTTTTTATGGGTTATCAACTCTTTTGCAAGTTATTCAATGCCAGAAAACATTTTTAGGTAGTAAGAGGTTTTTGGAGAAAATAATAATTTTAACTAATACAAGTTCTACTAATTAACCCATAGTAGGTGGGAGAAGAGTTGGATTCCTACCTTTCCGAAGGGTATTTGCACATAAGTGAATATATCAAACCTGAATTTGATTTCCAATTCCAAGCCTTTATCCAGTACCTGACCCACACACCCAAGCTTACTGAATCTGGTATTCCCAAGTGGTCACCCATCTTGGTACTCACCAGGCTCAGTGTTGCTTAGCTTCAGTGGATGGATATGATCAGAACCAAAATGTCCATAACCAGAATAATTCTGAAGCAGATATATATCAAATAAATTGTATATATATATATATATATATATATATATATATATATATATATATATATATAAAAATGAATTGAAGAAATTTAGAAGAAAACATATATAGGAATGCAAAAAGCAACTCATACATAACAATATATAAATTAGCTATTCCCTGCCCTCCATTAAATTATCTGACACTCAACTTCTCGAGAGCACCTCTCTGCGGCTGCTCGGTCTCACGTTGACGGCTGACCTGAGATGGAACAAATACATTGAGTCAATTGCTTCGTTCACCGCAAGTGAAGTTGGCTCCCTGTGCCACACCAGGAAAATTTTCTCCCAGGAATCGATCCTCCAGATCTACAAATCAACAATTCGCCCTTGCATGGAGTATTGCTGCCATATATGGTCTGGAGCCCCTTCTGTTTGCCTCGGCGTTCTTGATAGGCTCCAGAGGCGGATATGCAATATAATTAGCTCTACTCTGGCATCTCGTCTACAGTCGCTCTCTCACAGACGTGCCGTTGCCTCTCTCTGTCTTTTTTACAAATACTTTCATAGCAATTGCTCCGAGGAGCTGCATTCGCTGGTTCCCAGACTTCATGAGTTCAAGCGCCCTACGAGGCTGGCATCCCGCTCTCTCCCCTTCACTGTCGAAACTCCTAAATGTAGCCGTCTCTTCTACTCCAATAGCTTCACGTCTCGCACCTCTCGCCTGTGGAACTCACTTCTCTATTCCAGTTTCCCTGAGAGCTATAATCTCCAGCTATTCAAATGTAATGTCAATTGACATCTCCTATCTGAACTTGCTCCAAATTTTCTGTAACTCCTTGCGTACTAGTGACTTCTCGCCTTGCTTGGGGTGAAACGCTTAAAAAAACAAAAACAAAAAAAATCATAGAAATAAATTCAACCACAACTTCAATCTCAAGAATGTATACTTAGTAAAAGAGAAAATACTTAGATGGAAAGTTCTTGACAGTGCAGCTATTGATTCTTCCCAAAATGTTAACTTGCCTCCTGGAATTTTTCAAATATCTCCTTTCTTAAAAGAAATACTCCTTTCCCAAGCCAACATACATGACCATAAATATTTTTAAAAATTAAAAGAAAATACTCACCTTAAGACCTTCTATTATTTCAAATAAATAAATACATAAATAAGAAATAAATTAAAAAAAAAAGAAATAATAATTACATTAAAAAAAGAAATAAATATATATGAACAAATAAAAAAATAAGAATTCAACACCAGCATTTATTCACTTTAGTTTATTAGGATTTAATTACATCACTTAGAGTCCTCCATAGTTTATCTTTACTTACAGTTAGCTTTCTGATTATGTTAGAGCATTTTTAAATGTAAACATTTTGAAAACTGAAAAATATTTTTACTTCTGCTATAAAAAATTTTGCAAAATGAATTTTCTACATTTACCTTGATAAAATCAATCAGAGGACAAATCATGTTGGTAAAGAAAAGTTTTCCTTTAATTTATAAATATTTGAATTTTGACATATATATATATATATATATATATATATATAATACATGAAAGGTTAATGGGCAGAGTTAAATCAGACCAGGAAATGGTAGTATTAAAAAGTGCTTAAGACAAGTGTAAAAAAAATACATGTAGAGCTTTTAACTTTAAAAATCAGGAGATCAGTTGAAGCTGTTACCTTGATTTCAACCTTATGGTATCCTGAGGTGATTTTTATCAAATGACCTTTTAACACTTTATTTTTTTAAAAAAAACTAATGAACACTATATTATTATTTCCAAAGATAAATAAACAAACGCATGACATTGGGTGTAATAGAAAGGGTGGAGGATGTGAAGAAGGAAGGAAAAGAAGAAGGTAGAGGATTCAACTAACATCCTGATTATTAAAGTATATATATATATATATATATGAAAAATATATAGAAAATAGGAAAGAACTTGTTAGGTAAAATATATATATATATATATATATATATATATATATATATATATTAAATAACAGACTTTGCCTTATTTGTCTCATGTTTTACACTGACTTGATGTGGAGGAACTGAACTGAATCTGATGCTAGTTTTACTGCAAGGAAATTTATATATAAATATATATATTAAAATATATGTGAAATGTGTATGTATATATATATATATATATATATATATATATATATATATATATATATATATATATATGCAATTTTTATATATATTATTTATATATTATATATGCATGGTACTTATTGGAAAGTGCTCAATATCAGTGATAGAGCTAACATATTGAGTTGGATTGATTAAACTATATATATTAAATAAGTCACTATATATATTTATGATTTTTTAATCATTTCACCCCAAGCCGGGCAATAAAACCACTGAGATGCAAAAGGTTACTGAGTGTTAGAGAGTATGAGAAAAGAATACTATAAAAGATGGAGAACAATAAAAGAAGAAGAATTAAGAAGACAGAAGATAACAATTGACATTGCATTTAAATTTTTGAAGATCAAAGCAAGAAGCTGATAGAGAATTCCACAAGCATGAATTGGAACCAAAGAAACAATAAGCATAGAACTTATGTTTAAATGTTGCATTTCAACTGTAAAATGATGAGAACTTGCTACCAATATAGTACTGTGTTTAAATGGTACCAATATTTAAACTCTAGGTACCAAAAAGAAAAGTTTATCAGGAAATTATAGCAATGAAGAAGTGGCTGAAGATGCCTGGTCAAGACCAATATCATTGCAAATTCTTCCTTGGATTTTATCAAGAATTTCTAAATATACAGCAGAAGTATGGCACCATATGTGGCAGCGATATTCAATGCATGGACAAAAAGTAGACTTCTAAATATAGAAGATATTTTCTCAAGAGAAAAATAGGCTAGTGGGTGCACTTTAGTAATCATTCAATAGAATCTGATATACAAAAAGAAAACGGATGTGCCACAAAAGGGTAGATAAAAATAGGTCAGTAAGCTGGGAGAAAGTGATCGATTAACTTTTCAATACAAAAGTAAAAGTCTGTTTATATCTATCTATCTATCTATCTATCTATCTATCTATCTAAGTCTGTTTATATCTATTTATCTGTATATCTCTCTAATTGGGTCTATTCATATCTATCTCTATCTCAGCCTGTTTCTTTCAATTTATATCTCTCTCTCTCAGTCAATTTATATCTATCTATCTATCTATCTAATTGGGTCTGTTCATATCTATCTATCTATCTATCTATCTATCTATCTATCTATCTATCTATCTATCTATCCTTTGAGTGATTGACACCATTTCTGTGCATAAGTTTCTTGCCAACAAATTTATCTGCAATCAGTAGCCATTGAACAAAGGCACATATGAAGAACATTGCATCTGCTGAGCCAGGCGTAATGGGGGCTAAATATTCATGGACTGAAAAGGATTTCCCATTCATAAACAATTATGAATCACTAAATCAAGGATATTTGCATAAATGTATGCTTGAATGGAAATCAATGATTCGTACTTAAATATATGGAACTTGGAAAGAATTGTTAGTGAAATCCTTTTTTTGTGTTTTACTGAATGTATTATTGTTGAGTGGTGGTTTTATTTTCTTATTTACTAATTTAATATTTATCCTCCCATATGTTGTATATGTTGATAAATAGATAGATAGATAGATAGATAGATAGATAGATACGAATAGATAGAAAGATAGATAGATAGATAGATAGATAAATAGATAATAGATAGATAGATACATATAGATAGAAACAGATAGAAGATAGATAGATAGATACAAACAGACCAAGATAGAACAGATAGATAGATAGATAGATAGATAGATAGATAGATAAAACAGACTGAGATAGATAGATAGATAGATAGATAGATAGATAAATAGATAGATACGAACAGACTGAGATAGATAGATAGATAGATAGATAGATAGATAGATAGAAATAAATAGATTTTGGATAGATAGATAGATAGATAGATAGATAGATAGATAAATAGATGAGATAGATAGATAGATAGATAGATAGATAGATAGATAGATAGATAGATAGATAGATGAACTTGCCAATAAATAGATATAGACAAAGATAGATAGATAGATAGATAGATAGATATGAAAAGACCAAGATAGATAGACAGATAGATAGATAGCAAAGTGAGATAGAACTGGCCAATAAATATAGACAAAGATAGATAGATAGATAGATAGATAGATAGATAGATATGAACCGACCAAGATAGATAATGAACCGAATGACATAGATACAATACTTCTTATAATATTAGCTTTAACATTATAATTAAAAGGTGGATTGAATTGTATAATAATTCACTTACATTGTTTCCCTTTTACCTTTGTTTTATCTAAAATCTCTAAATTTACTTTATGATTGCTTAAATCTAAAGCCTTTATATATTTAATTTATTATTATCAAATATTTTCTCATTACTGGAGATGGTAGATAATCTAACTTGGGATGAGTTATGTAAATTTTGTGGTGGTGTTGGTTAGATTCTTTACTGATATACCCATGGTTATATAGCTCTTTGGTATATGGTTTATAATAACCATTATTCAACTCTAAGGTCACATAAAGAAAGTTGATCCCTTTAACATTGGTGGTAATGTTAATATTTAATTTGTGATCTTTAAAAATGTTTTCAGTTTCTTTCACAATCGATCTATACTTTATGAAGGAGAATTACACCATGATCTCTATAGAGTCATTAATATCAAAAATAAATCTAAGTCTACACAATGATAATATCCCAACTAATTTGCATACCTCTGCTGAGTCAGATGCTCCCATTGCAATATTAAACTCTGGGTTACTTCTTTTGGTCCACAAATAACCCCTATGAAATAGTATTGGTTTTTGTGGCTGCTTTATGATATTTATTTTGCGATCACTGAACAGTAATTTTTTCTTAGATTTACAACAGCCATTAGCAGATTCTTGGTGATGGATGGGTAAAACTCACAAATATCAAATTGGATGAATTTACATTCATTCTTCCTTTTTATATTACTAAACCATTCAATGTCTTTTGTTGTCTTATGCTACTGGTTAATTCCTAGAGCATTTTTGGTGTATTTTCATGCTATTTCAATTTTTGTTAATGTGGGATATTTGATAACAAATATGTTGGAAGTATAAACAAAAAGAAATTCAAAGAAAGCAGCTAGGCTATATACCCAATCAAAATTTTAAAATACATTTTAAAGTTTAAAATTTCAGTGTACCATCTCCATTGTGCATATGTTTAGTCACATTTAAATATTATTTTAATGGAAGAAGTTCTAAAGGATGAAACATGTCATACAAAAAACATTTGTGTAGTTTGTCATTGAGTTTCCTAATATTGTTCTGATATATACTGCTGATACCACCTACAAAACTCTGGAGTCAGGATGTTGAAGGTAACATCAATCAATAAGTGACAAAATTTATTCACATTAATCTTCTCTCTCTCTCTCTCTCTCTCTCTCTCTCTCTCTGTCTTGTCCTTGCATTGAGTATTGCTGCCATATATGGTCTGGAGCCCCTTCTGTTTGCCTCGGGGTTCTTGATAAGATCCAGAGACGGATATGCGATGTAACTGGCCCTGATCTGGCATCTCGTCTGCAGTTGCTCTCTCACAGATGCGTCGTTACCTCTCTTTGTCTTTTTTTACAAATACTTTCATGGAAATTGCTCTGAGGAGCTGCATTTGCTGGTTCCCAGGCTTCATGAATTCAAGCGCCCTACGAGGCTGGCATCCCGCTCTCACCCCTTTCGCTGTTGAAACTATTAAATGTAGCCACCTCTTCTACTCCAATAGTTGCATATCTCGCACCTCTTGCCTGTGGAACTCCATTCACTTTTCCTGTTTCCCTGATAGCTATAATCTCCAACTATTCACATGTAATGTCAATCGACATCTCCAGTTGCCTTGATCTATCCACTATCCTTTTCCTCATCCTTTCCTCTATCACTCCTATCTGATCTTGCTCCAAATCTTCTGTAACCCCTTGCGTCCTAGTGGCTTCCCGCCTTGCTTGGGGTGAATCGATTAAAAAAAAAAAAATGTGTGTGTGTGTCTATATGAATATAAGATATTACAGATTGAGTGTTGGTGTTAATAAAATAGTGGTCGATGTAATATAACAGTGATATTATTCTGCACTGGTAGGAATTATATATATATATATATATATATATATATATATATATATTTTTTGGATTGATGCGAGTTTGTGACACTGGGTTTCATGCTATTTGCCATCGTCAGACAAACTGATTAATTTTTAAATTTTGGATTCATATATGGTTGCGTATATCGGTGTTTTTATGGAAGCGGGAGGAAAAATTGTCGTCGGGACGCTGCTCATACATACACGGCCGTACACTCATTGACGTGCACAGACACACACACACGTACGCTCACCCACCAGAGGTCACACAAACATAAACATATATGAACAGTATGAGACTTGGTATATACATGTATATATGCGTCGTTTTGTACATACGTACGGATATTTATATTTATACACATTTTCTCTCTTTCTCTCTCTCTCTCTCTCACACACACACATATATATATAGTGTGTGTATTTAGGCAGCATTTTTTCATTCATACGTGTTTCATTAAATAATATAGACAAGTGTTGTCTATTTACATTTTTATGTTTATACATTTTTTATAGATACAAATATTTAAGTAAATTCTCTGATTATAATAAACAGTATTAAACAACATTTACCAGCCTGAATGTCCTAGAATTGTCATAGAAAATATTAGTCCTACGACAGGAATCGAAACTGTATCCTATACGGAACCGTCATATAGCCAGACGTGTTTTTACCAATTGCGCTACAGAAGAGCGTTCATTTAGCAAGGTCGATTTTTCTGTTTTTAAACTACAATCTTCCATGATTCTCTCA
>CAHIKZ030001507.1:12500-85000 GCA_903632075.3 Acanthosepion pharaonis | reverse complement strand
AAATAGAAAAATTCACAATACAAGGCCCAAGAGCCAGTCAAGGTAGAAGATTACTATGTGATGTATGAGTATCAGAAAATTGATGTTCATGGGGTTATACACGAAAAATAAGGGCCAACACCAAACCTTCCAATATCGAATTATTTACAGTAATGCAAAGCCTACAAAATATACAGGAGAAAAATAGAAAATTCCACGATACAAGGCCCAAGAGTCAATCAAGGTAGAAGATTACTGTGTGATGTTGTATGAATATAAGGAAAGGCAAGAAGTGACGTTCATGGCATTATGCATGAAAGGTTAAGGCGAACACCAAACCTGAAGTGGTCAAGATTTTAGTGGTTGGAAAAACAACTGGCTGGGAGTCTGTTGTCCTCATCTTTATTGCCATATTCATGACATTTCGGCCGTTGTACGCTCTGGCATTCTTCAGGTGACTGGAATTTAGAACTGATTGCTTTATTTCATCCACCAGGGTAGATTGTTCTAGTTACACATTCCATGCCTCTTTTGGATATCTCAGTTACCTTCCTTTAGTTCAACTCTCCAAGTTTTTTTTGTTTACCACTGCAGTAGCCAGGTATTGAATTCACAACACTTTGGGTCAAGTCACTGGATCCAACCAATGCTTTTATCCACTGGGCCATGTGTCACATGAAGAAGGCTGGAGCGTATAACGGTCGAAACATCGTGAATATGACAATAAAGATGAAGACAACAGTATGAACAATGTAAATAATGTAAATAATTAAAATACCTCATCTCGAAAATATAGATAGATCCTGAAGAAGGCAGGAGTGTACAACAGTCGAAATGTCGTGAATATGGCAATGAAGACGAGGTGAACAGTCCTAACAATGTAAATAATGTAAATAATTATAATACCTCATCTTAGAAATATAGACAGATCCTGAAGAAGGGTGGCACGTACAATGGTCGAAACATCGTGAATATGGCAATAAAGATGAGGACAACAGTTCGAACATTGTAAATAATAATTACAATACCTCATTTCAGAAATATAGAACGTGTCTTTTTCATTTTCCATTTTCCTTAATAACTTCCTCGTTACTCAAATGTTCTGTCCATGTTATTCTCAACATTCGTCTGTCGAAACACATCTCTGTAGTCTCAAGTGTTCTCTTTACATGTGAGGACATTGTCTAATATTTACTGCCATATAGGAGGATTGATATTACGTAGCATTTCAGCATTCTTTTCTTGCTTATTAATGAAATTTTCCTGTTCTTAGCTTTTAGCTTTTAGAAGGCCTCTTTCATTTCTCCAATGCACTTTTGGATTTCAGTGTTTCATGTTCAATAAGCATTTAAAACACTCCTCAGAGAGTTGCATTTGGGTACTTCATTGATTCTGACATCTGCAATTTTGGGCTTTTCCTCTTGCTAACGACTGTACAGTCTATCTCTTGAAAATCGATGGTTAGTCCTTTCTTCCCACTTCCCTTTAATACCTTGTTTAGAAGTTCCTGCAGTTTTCTGATCATCTTTATATCTTATATTGTTGAAGTGGTTAGATATGTGTAATATAAATGCATTAATAATGATTTTACTATAGAAATCTATTAATAATCAAGATGTAATTGACTGTCAATCAGGAATTAGTGCAAGCATTACTGTTTTTTGTTATATCTTATATATAAAGTACAGTATATGTGTATCTGTTTGTCCATGTGTGTGCCCAAGCAACACCTTCGCTCCCACTGGTCTGATTTCAATTAGTCATAGCTCATTCAAAAGCCCTAGAAAAGTTAAGCACAGGGAACCATTTTTGTTGAGCTGAGATTCAGGGTTGCCAGATTATGCGAGGTTAAAAATATATATTAATATATTATACTATCCATTATTATTGCTTTTATGGTTCAAGGGGAGTAACTCTTATTTTCCTCTTGTATCCAAAATTATAGTGCACGTTTTATTATAAACTACCTTAAAAGCTGCGCTATCAAGTGGCATTTTAGCTAGCCCCTGTGGAGGAATCTTCGTTTGCCCATCATCACAATAGCTAAAGAGGAGTAGATGCGATAGGCTACAGAAGAACTCAAAATTGATTCCTGCATTTAAGTAATGAATTAATGTTTAAGCTTACCTTTTAAAAGTTCAACAATAATTCTTCTGCTACCACATTTGAAGACGATTTGATGTACGTAGATCCTTATTTTCCGTACAAACAATTATTTTTATTTCATGGGAAACAGAACAGGGAGACAATTTATAAGATAAAATTAATACAGTGTAAAGATGGGAAAATAGAAATTAGAATTAGTTATGCATTCAACATTTGAAGAGTAAGAGAAACATAATAGCTAATTGAGTAAAACCTATATTATGGAATCTATATGAATAAATGTGAAATTGGAGCACAATTATCCAGTGAATTCTGGGGTCAACAATCCCCATCTCTACTTTATAATAATTTATACGGTGTTTACTCGTTTTCCCCCGAGGACGAGATGCGACACCAGGTCTTTTTAAAGTGGGAGGCCCGAGCGCGTACACCCGGGCAAGAGACAAAAATTACCCACAGCCCCTGCAACCATCGGTTGCGCTGTCCTCGATGCGAGCACCGATCCTTCCTTCTGGTGCAATGGGTGGCCGCAGCCTCGGGCAGCTGTACTCCAGGGCTGGGCACCTCTTCAGTATAATTTTCCTCAGTAGCGACTCTGTCCTTTGACCGAGTCGCCCTTGAGCGCACTCTGCCCAAAAACAGAGACACAACTGAGAGATGATAAATAATCCATTACAAATTACTTTATAGTAATTTATACACTAAAAGCTCAACATCTGTATTATATATTAATTAATTCTAGGTGATATCACTTGCATATTGATTTTAAAAAAGTATATTTTATTAATTAACTGTCCTTCATTAGTGTTTTATTCAAGGATTGTTTTGATATTCATATCAAAAATAGAATTGTTTTGATTTTCATATCAAAAATAGATTGCTTTGATTTTCATATCAAAAATAGAATATCGTCTTATATAGTGGAGAAAAGTGTTTGAAATTTGCATTTTACTTGGCCTTCAACAAGTTGGCATCTATTTATAAAACTTTCTTTAACTATAACAAGCCAATTTATGAATGAAATGTTCATTTAAAATTATTGTTTCAAAGATTTCAAATAGTGAATATATCTATGCGAAGTGATATGAAGCGGGCGAAGCCTGCTAGTGTCATATGTAACTACATTGCCAATGATTCTACTATAGAAATCCACTGCAAATAAAGTTACTAGAGAATACCAATTTAAATGTTTTGTTATAGAACTGCATTAAAAATCATACAGAAAATCACACAGAAAGAGACGAGCAGGGATCAGTAATATCAACAGAATATAGCTTATATATATATGATATATATCAGTAGTTCTTAATCAATGTTGGGCCATGCCACATTTTGATATTTCTAAAATTCTGGTGCCACCATGTAATATTTAATTCTTACATGTTTAAAATTTTACTGTAATTCACGGGAAGGAAGCTTAAAATGCTATTAACTTCGTCTCAAAAAAAGCATCCAAAGACCAAGGTGTCCATGAAAGAGAAAAATTCAAAACAAAAATGACAGTTAAATATATATATAGTTCCAAAACATATAATAGAGAACTGAAAGACAGAAATATAAAATATTTGAATGAAAGTTTATTCTGTAATATACTTTAATCATTTTAATCTTGAAATAATAATGCAAAATAAAATTTGAGCTCACTAGAAAACAATCCACTGTTAATAACTTTCTCGAATTATCTCTTTATTTTGTTGGTATAGTAAGCCGAAGGGTGCACATCCTACGCGTGTCCCACCACAATATTACAATGCCCCATCGGTGGGGCATGCCTCCCATGTTTGGAATCATTAATATAGAAGCTTTTACCATAGTATTCTATAGAATATTAAGAATCACTAGAATCAAGAAGAAAGTGACCATCAGTGATTAAGGTTTAGTGCAAATATTACTGATAGAATAAGGTTTTTATGAGTCTAATGTAACACCTTTTTTATTATAGAGATTCATTGAAAATATTTTCTTTTAATCATTTTGCCCCATGCAAGGAAATAAAGCCACTAAGATGCAAGAGGTCACTGAGTACGAAAGAATATGAGAACAAGAAAAACATTTGTTAAGGAGAGAAAACAATAAAAGAACAGCAGTTAAGAAGACAGAAGATAACGATTGACTTGACATTTAAATCTTTGAAGATTGAAATTGGTTGCAAAGTTAGGAGCCGGAAGAGATTTACACAAGCGAGAAGTGGGAGAGAAGCAACTAATCATGGAACTTACAGTTACATTTAGCTGCCATTTCAACTGTAAAATGATGAGGCCTTGGCGCCAATCTACTAACACACTTAAATTTGTAATGTTGAGGTACCAAAGAAGGAAGCTCATTAGAACAATTACCGTGAAAATATTTATAGAAAAGGCAGAGGGAAGCTACAATATAGTGGTGGGAGTATCTGAAGCTGAGATACCAGGTCATGACCAATAACATTGAAGATTCTTCTTTGTATTTTATCAAGAATCTCTAAATACGTATCAAGAGCACTAGGCCATATGTAGAACATTGTACATTCAACACCATCACTTGAGAAGACACCAGAAGTGTTGAAACAAAATGGCTATTTTTGTAGTGATTTTATAACATTTTTATGTTAGAATTTTCGAATAAATGATTATATTCGCTCTACTCTGTATTGAGCACTCTTTTAAGAATAGTATCTGTTGGTTATTGGAATTTATTCCGTATACACCAACTTCCTATAAATGCTGTATATATATATATATATATATATATATATATATATATATATATATATATATATATATATATTCCATACCAGAGGATGTCTGTATGAACAGACGAAAGCTTGTAAAAACAATAAGAACTCATGCATATAGGAATTTATAAAAACAACGATCTTTTCATTCATAAACAGATTCGGGGTTTTTATATATTATTTTTTGTTCGCGACGTTGGATTTCTCGCCAATTAAATCATTAATCTTTGTATTTGTTTTTTGTATGAATAATTCATGAATTTGTAAATTGATTGCACCTTTATTGAAATATATATATATATATATATATCTGAAAATAAAAAGAAAGAACAGTTAGGGTTATAATCCAGAGTTCTTTAGCATTTATTAAAAAAAAAAAAAAAAAAAAAAAAACAGTGCTCGGTACACAGAAGGGCATAATCTTATAATATTATTTAAAAATATGTATTCATCACAACACAGAAATGACCAAACTTAAAATTTAACGTTTAGTTGCATTTTCAAGCGCTGCTGAATAACTTTCGATAAAATGATTTACTGTTTTTATAAGCTAAATAGTATTATATAGTTTAAGTTGGTGGGGGAATGAGAATTCAAAAACAATTTTAACGGGGGGGGGTATTTATTTATTTTTTTTTTGATGAATCAGAATACAAGTATAATTTAAAGTGGCAAAGAAAATACTGCTTAAGGTTAGGTGTGGGTTTGAAATTTCTGTCTGTTGATACTGGCTTCCTTATATGAGAACGTGTCATCACAGTCTGGTTTTTAAGATACACTATAATACAATTGACATTTTTACTTATTTTTTTATTTGTTTTCTTATATGAAATACATTGGGATTTTCTTAAAGGGGCTTTCAAATTTTAAGTTTAATTTAAGACTTAGGTTTTGGTTTCGAAACATGGTAATTTCTGTGTCACGATGAATACATATCTCTATCTATAAAAGGCAGGATGTGTGTACGTGTGTAACAAATGCACGGCAGCAATTTTCGACGGATTGCACCAAATTTTACATGCACATGCTCCAAGTTAGCGGGAAGGCCAAGACCGACTTTGCATTTCCCATCTCCCATCGATAGTGGAAATAATCGATTTCTCATGCTTCTACGGCAGTTTTCATGTAGTTTGCGGCCATTTTCTCTTGGCCAGGGTGAGAGCCTATAGCTGGCTGCCACGAATATGCAGGAAGATTCTATTGGCCAGCGTGAGAGCCAACAGCTGACTGACACGAATGTTAATTAGCATGCTAGCATACAAAAAAAATCGGTAGCTGCATTCGTCACAAGTGGGAAAAATTTAAATCTGCATGACACTTTACTCCAATTGTCTCATTCGCTTGCTTAAACTCAACGTTGATTCTGATTCCGCAGAACTGGGTTGGGTGTGAAAAAGTATTTGTTGTTAACATTCTTTTTTCATTCGGTTTTTCCAGTTACGAGTCTTTTTTAAAGCTGATCGTTTTGTGTTCATTTTGTTTAGTTCTTTTTTTTAACAGATTTAATGTTTAGTATAGAGCTTAGAAAAAAATTCGCAGTGTGAGATAGGCAAGAAGTAAGGCATGTAGCAACATCAGCACGGCAAAGGGCACTCTTTTAAAGGCAAAGAAGGGCAAAAATATTTTAATTCAAGTGATAGCGATTGCCGTATGAGTCGTACGATTTTTGAATCAAGCACGGGCAACGCCGGACCATGCTGCTAGTTTTTAAATAATATATTTTATATATATATATATATATATATATATATATATATATATATATATATATATTCATAAAATTGTCAGCAATTCAAAGAAAAATGGCTCTTGATACTATGAAACTTTTAAAATATAACAATTTGGAAAGATTTTCTTAAATTTTTTATGTCAGTTCTCTTTCAGCTGTAAGTGTGTTTATAATTTTTTCTCTTAAAAAAGCAAAGTCTTTAGCAATAACGCTTCCACCCCCAATTCCTCTACCCCACCCACATCCCGGTATTGAATTAGTCAGCGTCGTACCCTTCCCGCTCATACTCCTTTTTCCATCCAACCGACTTCAGCTCTGTGCCCAATAATTATAGTGAGATTATGTGCAGTGTCTTGTGAAAAATGGCAGGGCATTTTCAAAACTCTTGACAATGTTTAGACTTGATATGAAGTCATTAACGAAGCTATCCACTTTGCTGCCCTCTCTCGCCCACACCCAATGTTTAATGATAGAGGAAATAGTAATTAACAATTCTTTATTGTTTACAAACTTTGAAGTCATTTTCTATAGCCCGAGGGTCGGGAGGAGAAAATGGCTTCCGACATTATGTATTCTGTAAAGGGAAGGCTATTGGTCTAATCAAGAAGCGAACCTAAAATAATTTCAAACAATTTGGTTATTTGGTCAGATATGGGGAAATGGGTTAGGCCAAAAAATATTCAGCATGCCCCACCACTCGTTAGGGAAAAGTTCATAGAGATATTACCTATTTATACACATGTGTGCGCATGTGTGTGTGTGTGTGTGTGTGTGTGTGTGTGTGTGTGTGTGTGTGTGCACGCGCGCGTGCGTGTGTGTTAATATAAATTTTTTGGCACATGAAAAAAGAAGATTCTGATTTGTTTGAGATTTCTTTCTTTCTTTTGCCCCTCTCACATACTCTTTCTCTCCTTTCATATTTCTATGCTTTCTTTTTTCTTTCTTTTTTCTTATATTCTCTTGCATCATCAGTCTCTCTCTCTCTCTTTCCCGTTGTCCACTCTCTCCTTATCACTCTTTGTTTGTTTGTTTGTTTCTTTCTTTCTTTGTTTCTTTTTTTCTTTCTTTCTTTCTTTCTTCTGTCCTCTCTCACATTATTGTTTTCTTGTTCTCTTTTTTTCACTCTGTTTTTCGTTGTTCTTTTGCTTACTCCCTCCTTTAACATTCTCTTTCTTTCTTTTCTTTTCTTTTTTTCTTTTCTTTATTTTTTCTTTTCTTCTTTTACTTTCTTTTTTATGCTTTTTTTTCTGTATCTCATTCTTTCTTTCTCTCATTCTATACTTTATTGCTATAAGTTATAAGCTATATATATTTATATTGCTAGAAGTTTATTTTTGTTCTTTCTTTTATTTCTCCCTCACTTTTTCACTCCCTATTCTCTATCTCACACTCTGTCCTTTTGCTCACTCCCTCCTTTAACATTCTCGGTGTTTCTTTTTTTCTTCTTTCTTTCTTTTGCTTACACTCTCTCTGTCTCATTCTTTCTTTCTTTCGGTCTTTGTTTTTTTTTCTTTTATTGCCATGAGACTAGCTTGGCAGTTGTGATGGTTACATATTTTTCTTTGAATTTTTACTATGCATGCTTGATCCTCGATTTTTTTTTGTTATTAATAGTTTACCATTTACAAGGCCCAAGAGCCACTCAAAGTAGTGGATTACTGATTGGGAATTTTGTAAAGGAGGTTAGAAGTGGAAGTAAGAAAGGCAAATCATAAGAACATGGTTGACCCTAGACTTAAAGAGACCAAGATTGTAGCTGTCAGAGAAGCATCCTCTTGGGAGTTCGTTGGGAGTAGTAGCTCTGGGGGAAGAATCTGTCTAAGAGGGACTTGGTCCTTATCAAAGGAACATAAAAAAAAGATTGTTTGCCAATGTGAAAAGGGCATTGGCGGGTCCTAGCTGTGGAGGTCTGAGCGGGTCGAACTAAGGAATGTAACTTGTCTGAACACCAGCCATGGTAATAGTAACAGAGTAGTGAGAGGCTAGCAATTTTTTCTATGGGGTAAGAGTTTTAAGGTGGAGAATAATTCATCACCCACAAGGCTTAGGCGATCATTTGGATACATGACTGATGAGGATGATTTTTCCCACAGTAGGTTGCCATTTCTTTCTGCAGTAGACCAGTTGCTATCCAAGGCTATAGAACCCAGTCTGTCCTGCTATTTATTTATAGCTGGGGGGAGAAGAAGAGTATTCATACTTTTCCCAAGGTACATAAGTGAATGTAATAGATTCGACTGGAATTCAAACTCGACTCTCTAATTCCTCAATCCAAGCTGCCAATTGAATTGATAATGTTAATTGATAATGTTAATTGATAATGTTAATTGATAATGTTAATTGACAGCATTCAGTTTCAGTTCTTTCTTTATTATTAAGCTTTCAATTCTCCTCTTTCGAGAATTCTATCCATAGTTCACTTTTTAAAAAATCATTTCACCCAAAGCAAGGGAACAAAGTCACTAAGACACAAAGGGTGGGGGTTACTGATTGTGAAAGAATCTGAGAAAAAGAAAAACATTTTTAAGGTGAGATAACAAAAAAAAATTGGAATTAAGAAGACAGAAGTGATATTGCATTTAATTTTTTGACGATCAAACCAGAAGAGAGTTTCATAAGCGAGAAGTAGGGGGAAAGAAACTCTTAGCATAGAACTTATAGTTCCATCTAGAAATTTCAAATCTAAAATGATGAGACCTAGCAGCCAATCAAGTACTATATTTGAATTTGTAAAGATAATGTACGAAAGAAGAAAGATCACCAGAACAATTACCATGAAAATATTTATAGATAAAGCAGAGGTTAAGTTACATTATGGCAGTGAGAAAATGAATGAAGCTGAGATACCAGTACAAGACTAATAGCATTGCAGATTTTTCTTTGGATTTTTAGCAAGAATCACTAAATACATAGGAGAAGGATGAGACCAGATTTAACAGCTATATTCAATGTATGGATGAATGGTAGACATATAAATGGATGAATGGTAGATTTATAAAAGAGTAAGATACAGTGAACCCACTTTCCTAGCAGTAGGCTTAACAATTGATTCAATATAATCTTTCCACTTCATGTCAGTGGAAAATATTAGCTACTGAGTCACTCTTCTGGAGGTTACCAGTAGTCATACTGATGAAAAGGCAAAAAAAGTTTCTCTAAGACGATTAATAGTCATTTTTGGAGGCATTAAAATTAACAAGTCACTTCTTGTTTCAGTTCAAAACAGTTTGAAGGTCATTTCTGAGATCAGCTGCCGATTTGTAAATTTGCTTACATTTGACCCTACAGCTGTTAATTCATCATTTGTATGTTTAATGGCCAAAAAAGGGTTATTCGAAATAATTCTCACACAAGTTGTTCTCTCCTTTTTTTGAAACATTCGTTTGTCGTTTATTTTTTTATACCGTACCAGTCTCTAACCTCTTTTTAATAATGAGACAAAAGTTGAGCTGGGAAGATGATACTTCATGGCAATCTTGTCATAACCTCTTACCATTCTTATGACACTTCACAGCTTCCTTTCTAAGGGTTGAACTGTGTTCTTTAGTTTTTGAAGCAGCAATAATTGTCGCGTGCACGAGACAAATCTTAATTGCTGGAGTTTTTATTCTTCAGAGTCAAGTGTTTTGTCACTAGTGATTATCATCGTCATTTGAAGTTGAGAAGGTGTCATGTGTTGACAAGCGACGACTAAAAGTGTGAAATTGATTTAGAAAATGGACAAACATGACAGCGAAACAAAACAAGGGATATTTTTTTTTATTGTATTGGAAACGTCTTTTGGTAGAGAAATTTCAAGAATAGTTCCTGGAAGAAAATGCAAATTCAAGGAATGTTCTTTAGAGAGTCTCTGCAGAAAATGGACAAAAAGTTAAACTTACTCTGTTGGAGAGTTAAAGAGTGATCGATGTATGTTCTCTTAGCCATAGTGTCTATTATGGCAGCGCTAACTTTAGCATCCTACCTTGATCTCGGTATGGTGAAAAAGAGAACTAGCTTCATGAGATTTCCATCTCACATGCTCTCTTTTTTTCTTTTTCATGCCTGCCCAAAAGCTAAAAAGGAGTTGCTGCCGCTGACAGGGTTTTTGAACACATGCATATCAAGCAAAAAGTTTTAACATCTGCTACAAGTGTTTTGCATAAAATTTTCTAGAATATAATCTTTCAGATGCTCCCTATCAGTCAACCTTTCATAAATAAATGCACTTTTATTGACTGATTGATTTGTTTTTTTACGACTAATCAACCTTTTGTAGGTTATTTATAGCGAGAAAATATTTTTAGATTGTAAGAATGTTTTAGAGATACTAATGATTTATTGATAAAAGTCCTACTAATTTACCCATAACTGGGGGAGAAGGTATGAATTTATACCTTTTGCAAGGGTATTTGCACGTAAGTAAACCTAATGAACTCGACTGGAATTAGAGTGGCTCTACGATTTCTAAATCTGAGCCGCTATCCATTGCACCACCTGCACATCCAAGATTACAGTACCTGATATTACCAAGTGGTCACTCATCAAGTTACTGATCAGGTACTATGTTGCTCAACCCTTTCGGTGTGTAATTAGATTCCATGGTCATTTCCGTAATGATGTTCCGAATTCAGGTTTTTAATTTTTCTGTTGCATAGTCGCTTACTCAAATTGTGGATTTCTCTGCTCGGTTCTCCAATAAATCCGAAAAACATGCTTCTTTACTTGATTTCTTTCTTACCTCTTCTTCTAGTTCTTGTCAAGCTTCACAACTCTGTCCTCTTTGCAACTCTGACTTCACTGGAGTATCAATTGATATTTCATTCCAATCATCTATTAGATAGGAGCCTTCTATTCATAAGTACTCTTTCCTTTACCCATACTGATTGGGATTCAGTTTGTGACTTTCTTCAAGACACTCCTCAGATTGATATTTTTAAGCTCCTTATTTAGAATTATACCAGCGAGGTTTCTTCTTGCGTCAAAATCGGTATAAATGCTTTTATTACTTCTTGGGACTACCAGGTAAAGCCCCAGTCTCCTCCATGGGCCGTGGTTTTTAATTCACTGTGCCATGTGTTCTCAAGGACACATGACACGGTGGATAAAGACGTTAGTTAGATCCAGTGACAGGACACAAAGAGTGTGAGTTCAATACCCGGTTAAGGCAGTGGCGAGGGGGAATTAACAGGAGATAACTGATAACTGACATCCATTAGACATGGCACGTAGAACAAATGACTTCCATTAAAAAACACTTACTTCTTAAAATAACGACCTGCATTCATGATTGTTACTGCAATATTTTGTTAAAGTTGTTAAGCTCGAATATTTCACGATACGATAGGGGGAATTTCTACGGATATTTCATTGTCGTAGAACTCAAATTTAAATTATTCGGTCATTAATAGATAAGAATTAAGATTCATCGGAAAGTTCAAATAGGAAAATCGTGAAATTTTTCCTGGTATTTATGGCTATTATTATTATTATTTTTATTTTCTTTGATTTCTGGCGTTTACATTATTTTCTTTCCGGGTCCCGCCCAGGGACCTAAGGTTAGAAATGGCGTCATGACACTTTCCACTGACAAAAAAAAAAAAAAAAAAAAAAAAAAAAAAGATTACATAGATAAAGCCCTTCGTAAGTGTGGGCTGTACTTGTACTTGAGAACAATTTTTTGTATCTCCTTGAGGCATGGACTTCCAGGAATCCCTTCAATTAGTCTACTGGAATCTTTTCCAACCAGTCCTAGGGCTCCAACTACAACAGGGATTGTTGATGTTCCCATATGCCACATTTTCGAGATTTCTATTTCAAGGTCCTTGTATTTTGACAACTTTTTTTGAATATCTTCAAAGATACATTGCAGTCAGCAGGGACTGCCATATCAATAAGGAGGCACCGTTTTTGTTTGTGGTCTTTAATAACAATATCTGGGCGGTTGGCCTTGATTGTTCTGTCAGTGTGTATTGTGTAGTCCCATAGAATTGTAACAGGTCCTATCTCCGTAACCGGGTCTGGGTGGTGTTCATACCAGTTTCTTTCAGTTTTCTTCCCGTAGAAGTTGCAGATTTTCCAGTGCAGATATTGGCCCACTCTGTCATGTCGGTTTTATATTCAGTGGGTGCCAACACCGTGCAACCTGATACAAGATGATCAATCGTTTCTGGATATTTATCACAGAATCTGCATTTTGGGCTGACACAATATTTTAGTATATGTGCTTGATAATTCCTAGTTAGCAAGCATTGGTCCTGCGCAGCAAGGATAAAACTTTCAGTTTCCGCTTTTTAACCCTGCACTACGTAGCCACTGATGGTTACGGGTTTTGTCCACGTCAGCTTGTTTGGTACGGGCAGAGTATTGGCCATGAAGCGGTTTATCTTGCCATCGCTTCTGTAACTGGTCTGTTGCATTCGTCTTTGCTATCTTTTTTTTAGGTATTTTGCAGTTTCAGCCGGTGTATTGTGCTGTAGTTGCATCTCTACGCCCATTTGAAACTCCATTTTGAATTTGTTGGCTTTTTCATTACGGAGTAAAGACGCTTACTACTTTCATTCATGTTCCTTGACGCATACCATCATCCAGTCTTCTGTAGTTTCCAAATATCTTTGGAGGCCAAATGTTGTAGTTTTGTAGGACAGTTCTAGTTGAACTAATCCTCTGCCTCCTTCGGATCTGGGCACATACAGACGATCGACATCAGCTTTGGGATGATGCATGCGATAGCAAGTGAGTAGCTTTCTCGTTTTGGCATCCATTGGCTTAATTTCAGCTATGATCCAGTTGAGGACATTAAAGCTGTATTGCACCACAGGGACAGCCAATGTGTTTATGGCAGATATCCTGTTTTTTTAGTTTAGCTCAGTATTTAGCACCAGACGTACACGCCTGTAGTATTCTTTTCTTATTTTTTTTTCCTTCATTTGAGGGTGTTGTATGCCATCTCCTTCGCTAATTCCTAGGTACTTATAAGCTTCACCATGCTCCAGTTCCCTAATCTTTGTGAAAAATCTAAATCTATTAAGGGTGTTTCTGTAATTCTACCTTTCTTGAAAGTTACTTTTGCACATTTATCTAATCCGAAGTCCATACCTATGTCGTCACTGAAGTATTTTACAATATTGATGGAGGCCTTTCAACTCATTGTCGTCTTTTGGCAAAGAGTTTGAGATCATCCATGTAGAGTAGGTGATTGAATATTTTCTTTTTTTTATAACCATAGCTACTTTGTTTCAGTTCATGTGTAAGAAATTAAGGATAAACAAAACAGAAGGGGTGACAGAGAGTCTCCTTGAAAGATTCCACGTCGGATATTCAGACGGTTGAATATGGCAGTGCCCCCATTGTGACAAAGGTATAGTTTGGTGTTCCACATTTTTGTTTTGTGCTTTTATTAATTTAATATCACAGGGGAGACTTTGTACATTTCCAAAGTCTTAAGGATCCAAGAATGTGGAACACTATCAAAGGCTTTACGATAATCAATCCACGCTGCAATTCCAGAACCTTTCTGCGTCGTCTCCTGCAATTTTCCAGGATCATTTTATTTATCAGAAGTTGATCCTTATATAAATACCTATTCTGCATCCCTTCTGTTCCAGCGGAAGAGTGCTGTTTGTTTCGAAAAAGGAATAAAAACGGTTCGTCAATATAGACGTGATCAATTTATACGTTGTTTATTATTATTAATTTTATTATTATTATTATTATTATTATTATTATTATTTTATTTTTCTTTGATTTCTGAGGTGTAACTTTTTTCTTTCCGGGTCCCAACCAAAGACCTAAGGTCAGAAATGGTATCATGACATTTTCACTGAGCAATTATTTTTGTTTAAAAAAAAAAGTATATTTTACATAGATGTAAATCCCCTTCGTAAAAACAAAAGTATCGTGAGAAATTTTTTTTGTTTTCTTTTTCAGACATGGGCTAAAAAAATCCTTCAATGAGTCTATTGGAATCTTTTCCAATTAATCAGAGGGCTCCAACTACAACAGACATTTCTGAGATTTTGATTTCAAGGTTCTTGTATTTTGATAGCTTTTTGAAGATCCTCAAAGATACATTGCAGTCTGCAGACATGTCGTTGAGGAGGCATTTTTTGTTTGTTTGCAAGAATAATAACAATATTCTATATTAGCAGCATTGTTCTGATAAGTGTGTGCATTGTACAGTCCCATAAAATTACTACAGGTCCTACTTCTGTAACTGGGTCTGGGTGGTGTTTATTATTATTATTATTATTATTATTATTATTATTATTATTGTTGTTGTTGTTACTATGTTTCTAAAGACTTAGAAACCAGACCTAGAGACCTAATATTCAAAAAAAAAAAAAAAAAAATAAAGAAAATGGTAATTGCTGATAACTTGGCCCGAAACACAAGCTTAGCAACTTGATAGCTGCCATCGCTATGCTTTTTAGCCCTAGAAAATCAAATGATAAAGACAGCCAAAGTCCCAGCCGCCTTATTTATCAACAGATCCGTATAAAGTCGACACCCAACTTTCTCTTTAATATTAAATATTTTTTCTTTTAAAAATCATTTTTTTTTAAAAGCGCAAAAGATAATCGACACAACGGGCTGATATGATTTCAGCATGTCGTAACATCAGAGGCGAACAGCAGCAGCAGACGTCATAACGTTGTAATGCATGGCCAACGAAATTTCTGGTTTGGGCGCCATGGTGTCAGGTTGTAAGTGAGATCGTCTGAATGAACGACATTATTAATGAGTAAATCTCACTGTGTGCCCCGTACTTGTGTTCTTGTTCAAAGCTAAAATGAATAAATGACGACAAAATGTCTGGTTTATTTGATATCGAAATATTATCCTTGCGAAAAATTTCTCAATTTAATTTTCTTTTCCCAATTTTTTTTTTCACTGAATTTTCTAATAGAAAAATTTAAAAAAAATCAACAGGTAATCTAAACACTTTTAAATTTTTTCATATGCCTTATCTTTTGAACCATGTTCTTTCATAAATCTTTCATTCATTCCTTCTATCCCTTTCTCTCATACCTGAATGGTATTGGTTTCAGAGATGGCATGTGAATCAAAAAAGGTTGACGAAAAAGAGTTCCTGAAATTTAAAAACAAAAATTACCCCTTTTTCAGAAAGTTAAAATGGCTAGTCCTAAAGACACATGGCAATAGTGGATTAAAAAAAAAATCCAGTGACAGGATCCAAAGAGTGTGAGTTAAAAATACCCTTAAAGGCAGTGGAAATTTTGGAGAGGGTAATTAACAGAGAGATAACTGACATCCATTAGACATGGCACGTGAAACTAGAACAGTCTACCCCTTCTGTTCTGAAATAAAGTCTTAATCCCGTCCATTTCTTTTATATTCTTGGTTCGACATTCCAACCACCTGAAGAAGGCCGGAGCGTAATCAACGGCCAAAACGTTGATAATAAATATGGCGACAAAGACAAAGGACAATAAGTCCGAATAATGTAAATAGTGTACATAATACCTCATCTCAGAAATATAGACAGATACGGTTAGTACTAAGTTAGGGCAGAAGTTTCGCCATTTAATTGAGAAACACTCTCCCAGAAATAATCCACTTAATGGAAATACACTAAAACTAAGCTATAGCTTTACCAATAATCTTGAAAAAATATTAAAAAACGTAATAATAAAAGTTTTAAATCAATGCAAAAACCTGACTAATAACTGCTATTCCAAAGCAACAAATGCATATAATACCATCAAGCGTAATTATAGAAATTCTAACGAATGTTCATTGCAAAACAGATATCAAACAGACTCTCTTCTTTACCTACGCACTATTTTTAATATAGAAAATCTAACAGTTAAAAAATTTTATATCGTGAGTACCAAGAATACCAACATGTATTGTCTTTTTCCAATAATATGTACAAAAATAGGACGTCCATTTCTAAATATTTTTGGAACTTAAAAAGGATTAATTCAAACTTACGGCAAAACAGAAAATGAGTTGAAACAATAGCACTTGTAAAATCTTTAAATGAACCAATAAAGAAATTTATTCAGTATTAAAAAATTTGCCAAAAACTTTAAAATGATCCAAATGCTAAAGATTTTCCAGGAATGTTTTTCCGATCATTACAATCTTAACCTGTTCAAGTCTAGAGTTAACCGTTATCTTCCCCACACATCTGCATAAACTGTCCCTCTTACTCTGTAAGCCTTTACCTCGAGTGTCTCCCAGGCCTTATACAGGAAAAACCGCAATGTAAAAAAAATATTATTAATAATTTTTATAATTTTTTAATAGAGGGCATTCCGACAATCCCAGTAATGTTCTCCACAATTTCGTCCTTGTGCGACATCTAAGTTACGCTTAGAAATTCATTTTGGGCATCTCGACGTGGTCTAATGTTAGATCAACGTCACTAGATCAATTACGACTGAATAGTGAATTCGATCATCACTGGGTGCTCCATACTTTTGACCTTGTGCCATATACACTTAGAAGATCCCTATACAGGGTGAGCATGGCCTGGATACATGAATCTGGACAACTACCGCTTCACTGAAGACTGCACATTGTTCAATGATGAAGTTTTGTTTCACGAGAACGTCGGCTTTATTGCTTTCGTTCCGTACGGGAATTTTATAGAGTTGACATATCTTTCTTCGAATGGGTGTATTTCGCTAGCGTAAAATAAGCATGTGTCTTCTCACCAGACTTATTCAACATTTACAGTTAAACATTGCTGAATATAATTAGAAGTCCTATCAGGATTCATTGTTGGCGGCCATTATCTTAACAATCTAAGATATACAGATGTGACATTGTTGATAGCGAAAGACAGAAAAGGAACTACAGGAATTCCGACAGAAGGTAGTGAAGGAAAGCGAAAAGAAATCATGAATAATAATAATAATATATAAAGATTCTGTGATAAATATCCAGAAACGATTGATCATCTTGTATCAGGTTGCTCGATATTGGCACCCACTGAATATAAAACCCGGCACGACAGAGTGGGCCAATATCTGCACTCGAAAATCTGCAACTTCTACGGGAAGGAAACTGAAAGGAAATGGTATGAACACCCCCCAGACCCGGTTGCGGAGATAGGACCTGTTACAATTCTATGGGATTACACAATACACACTGGCAGAACAATCAAAGCCAACCGCCCAGATATTGTTATTAAAGACCACAAACAAAAAAAGTGCCTCCTTATTGATATGGCAGTCCCTGCTGACTGCAATGTATCTTTGAAGATATTCAAAAAGCTGTCAAAATACAAGGACCTTGAAATAGAAATCTCAAAAATGTGGCATATGGGAACATCAACAATCCCTAGGACTGGTTGGAAAGGATTGCAGTAGACTAATTGAAGGGATTCCATGCCTCAAGGAGATATAAAAAAATTGTTCTGACAAGTACAGCCGACACTTTACGAAGGGCTTTATTTATGTAATATATTTTATTTTGTCACTAGAAAGTGTCATGATGCCATTTCTAACCTTAGGTCTCTGGGCGGGACCCGGAAAGAAATGTGTGAACGCCAGAAATCAAAGAAAATTAAAAAAAATAATAATAATTATAAATAAGTAAATAAATAAATATGCCATTTTTACGGGAAGGAAACTACAAGAAACTGATATGAACATCTCCCAAACGCGGTTACAGAGATAGAACCTGTAACAATTTTATGGGACTTTACAAAACACACAAATAGAACTATCTAAGCTAATCGCCAAGACATTGTGATCAAAGAGCGCAAGAATAGAATGTGTTTTCTTATTGACATTGCAGTCCCTGTAGATTGTAATGTATCTTTGAAGATCTTCAAAAAATTACCAAAATACAAGGTACTTGGAATGGAAATCTAAAAAAAGTGGTACATTAGCGCATCAATAATTCCAGGTGGAGTTGGAGCCCTCGGATTGATTGGAAAAGATTCCGATAGACTCATTGAAGGGATTCCTGGTACATTAATGAAATGCATAAAATTGTACTCACAAGTACAGCTCACACGTTACGAAGAACTTTATTTCTGTAAAATGTGTGTGATCTTACTTTTTTTCTTTTTTTTTTTTTTTTTCAAAAATGATCAATGGAAAACGTCATGAAGCCATTTAGGTCTCTGACTGGGACCCGGAAGGAAATGTGTATACAACAGAAAATAACGGAGATAATAATAATAATAATAACAATAATAATAAAAACAAACAAAAAAATTTTGAAAAAAATTATTGATATGGCATTCCCCGCTGACTGCAGTGCATATTTGAAGATCTTCGAAAAGCTATCAAAATACAAGGACTTTGAAATCGAAATCTCAAAAACGTGGCACATGAGAACATTAACAATGTCTGTTGTAGTTGGAGCCCTCGGATTAATTGGAAAAAATTCCAATAAACTCATTGAAGGGATTCCTGTCAGCCAATGCCTTAAAGAAATACAAAAAAAATAAAATGTTCTCACAAGTACTTCCCACACCTTACGAAAGGCTTTATGTAAAATATTTGTTTTTTTTTTTGTTTTTAATTGCTCAGTGGAAAATGTCATGACACCATTCACTTAGGTGTCGGAAAGAAATGTGTACTCACAAGAAATCAAAGGAAATAAAATAATAATAATAATAATAATAATAATAAATAAATAAATAAATAATTGGAGAGACCAGAAGTATCTCTTGTTGTAATAATAATAAATAAATAAATGGAAGCGAGAGGAAGTGATAACACTACCAAGGCATTTTAGGTCTGCTTGCGTGAAATGGAAAAACTTGTCAATGTTGAATCTTTTCATTTGTACCCTCTTACTTCTTTATATAAAGATCGGCATTCATACTTATGATTGTTTTTTTTTAATTTAATTTTTTCTTTAAAATATTTAAAGATGCCGTGGTGGAATTTCCACATTGTGCTGTCGTGGAAATCGCAAAGGTGGTATTCAATCATTAAATGAAGAATTATGACTCATCAGGAGTTTCAAAATAGAGAAAAATCTTGCCATTTTAATGGTTACTATTACTATATATCAAGCTGTTCCATATGTCTGTATGTATTTCATTCATTTCAGTTCCCACCCATTCTTTGTAAGCGTTTTAGCTCAGTTCATAAATCTAAAGCAACAATAAAGAAAAATTAAAAAAAAAAAGTAAGCTGTTGGGGTATCTGCGTCTAAACAACATCGACAAACCCGCCTTCTTCAAAGTGAACGGCAGAGACATGCAGCTGCCAAACACGTCTTCGAAGTAACCAGGCAATAAACACCGTAGCTAGAACATCTGGAACTCAATGTCAGCACAAACATGCCAATACATGTTACCCGGTCGATCCTACAACTCACACTAATATCATCCAGACGGTGCAAGTCTGTAAGCACTGTAGGGTTTTAGATTTCAAGGGAGAGACCAGAAGTATCTCTGGTAGTGAAAACATCGTCATCCTTAAACCTATCTTGGACTATCTACCTTTGCTGAAGAATCATTTCTCAGGTCAAAAACTCAGCCGCAAGTGTTACAGTTTTTTGTGTATACATGCACATAACTAGTGAGCGAGTCAAAATGACTTAATTCCCTTTATAGTCTACCAATAGAAGGTTGACCAATCAGAAGCCGCAGAACATTGTATCCGTCGTGTATAAAGGCGGCCATTTTTGTTTACCCTACCGGAATGACCTGAGCCAACTTGTCAGGCGAAGATGACAGACGGAGGAACTACGCTCTGCTACTTTGCTGCGATATCCACTGCGAACCTGCACTACGCTTTCCTACTGTCTCCGAAATATTCACTGCCAACCTCTGGATTCTATACTCGAAGACGACCGTCATGAAAATGTCTAACAGCAAGCACTTCCATAACAATATTTCGATGTCTTCATATGTATGCGTTAGTAGACTTCGGGAGGCTATGGAGTTGCACACTGAATGATGTTTCAGCTGGAAAGTCAGTCTGCTACAAGGCCACATGGGTAGGGCACCTAGTGAGAATCAAACGCATTACTAAGTACTAATGGTTAAAGAGACTAGTTCTTTAAACGTAACCACAAGAAGAAGCACTGTTATTTTATAAGCGCAGTTTAGTTTTAGTACATTTCTATATAGATGTGTCACCTTGTGTGAATCAACGTCAATACTCAGTACTAATAGACTAGCTCGTTAACCATTGCACCACGCTGAGATGACGTTAACGTCCTAAGCGTTGCTTAGTTCTGACACAAGGCCACATGTGTGAGGCACCTAGTGAGGATCAGATTCATTACTCAGTAGTAATGGTTAAAGAGTTTAGTTCTTTAACCATAACCAAAAGAAGCGTAGTTTAGTTTTAGTGCATTTCTATATACTGGTGTCATCTAGTGCGGATCAAAGTCACTACTTAGTACTAATAGATTAGCTTGTTAACCATTACACCACGTTGATTTGATGTTTATGTCATAAGCGTTGCTTAGTTTTGGCACAAGGCCACATGTGTGATGCACCTAGTAAGGATTCATTACTCAGTAGTAATGGTTAAAGAGACTAGCTCGTTGACCATAACCGCATGCATAGGCAGCCAGTTTAATGCCTGAGCGTAGCTTAGTTTTGGCAAAGGGCCACAAGTATGGGACACCAAAAAAGTAGGCGCTATCTCCGCTTGTGACAGATCGCGCAACTCAAGTGACAATAATTTCAGCTACGATGCGTTTCTGCGGGCTGGCATATTTTCACGAATGACCCCGGCTGCTGGAGGATGGGCGTGTCACTATCCCTAGGATGTGCTAGACTGTAAACGTAACTATCTCCTCGCGAATTCGAATTCAGCTCGTCGAATCCTTTGTTCGAGTCGTTGACCTTTACAACACCCACCCACCCTCGTTGGCACCTAGATTCATCACTCATTAGTAAAGTTAAAGTTAAAGTAAAGTAGCTCGTTAACCATTACACCATCCTGGGTTGGTCTGTTATTGACTAAACGTAGTTTAGTTATGAAACAATGACATAAGTATATGCTCGGTCTGTTGCTTGGGAAATCTGGAAGGCATTTGACAGGGATTGATTTATTGGTCTTCTTCACAAGTTGAAAGGCTGTGGTATTTGTGGACGAATTTTTTTAACTCATTCAGTTTTTCATATCAAATCGTGAAATGAAAGCCGTTTTAAATGGCTACTCTTCTAGCTCTTTTTGCATAAATACAGATGTTTCCCAGGGTTCTTTGGACTAAGTTGTTTCTTATTTTCATAGCATCACTTCTCAAATCTGTATTTATGCCAGTGACACAACTATATATTCCTATATTAACAGTAAGTCTGATCGATTCGATAAGGTCAAAATTGACAGCTGACGTAAAAAAAATGCCCCCTCTTGTTAAATGGAATGGGGCAAGCAGTGGCTTGTTAACTTTGACGCCTCAAAAACAAAAATTCTCTTTTTTTATCAACCAAGAGAATTCGTTTTTACCTTCCATCAGCATGTCTGAAGTCAAGATGCCTGGTCAGGATCGATTATATTACAGATCCTTCTTTGGATTTTGTCAAGAATCTCATGAGTAATGGAGTACCATATCAGATATGTCAACAGCATTCAATACACGAACAAATGGTAGATTTATAAATGCGGGAGATGGATCCTGACGAGAAAAATTTTCTGGCACGATGCAGTGAACCAATTTTCCTTGCAGTAGATGTAGCAATTGATTCATAGTCGCCCCACTTCATAACAGTGGAAAACGCGAGGCCAAGAAGGCGTAGTCGTTCTTCTGGAGTTTAGCATCAGCTATGCTAAGGGCAGCCAGAAAACGTTCTCTATCATTCTATTTTAATTTAGATACAGAATGCCGTCAACCCAAACCAAAAACGGGAAAAACCTATATCAAACTCAATGATTTATCAATCTTAATCTATAATGGTTGGCTACTCTTTTTCTGAGTATGTCCGTCCGCTAGGATAGATAGCTAATCCTTCTTTGAGTTTATTCAATACCAACAAAACCAGCCTTATACTGTAACTTTGCTGAGAGGATATGAGTTACAGTTTCTGGAAGAGAGAGTATTATTTGGCGTGATCAACGGTTTTGACAAGGTTATTAGGATCAAACCCTCGGTCACGATGACTTGTGACTTCGTGCTACCACAATCATCAACGATTTTCGAATAGTTTCGCCCACACAATTTCATTCACGAGGCTAGGATCAACCCGTGGTATTGATTTCAGGCACTTCCCAACGCTGAGCTTACACTATGATTGTCTCGCCATGCCGTTATTATATTAAGAAGTCACCCCCTGTCACAAATTCGGGATGCCCAGAACTCGTTAACATAACAACAGTTCTCTGTGAGACTAGCGTGTTAACCAGTGCTCTACGGTGAGACGTCGTCAACTGTTTTGCGATAATAAAAAAGAGATTTCTTTTTACTAAATTGGGAGCAAGAAAATAATGAATCTCGATAAAATTCCTCCATAGATTGGGGCTACACGCTATTCTGACGAGAAAAAGAGGATTTTTATTATTTTCTTCATCTACGTAATGCGTCTATTCAGAACATAGGTCGTCCCGGGTAAGACGATAAACTACATCCGCGTCCCGGGTATGACGATAAACTACATCCGCGTCCCGGGTATGACGATAAACTACATCTGCGTCCTGGGTATGACGATAAACTACATCCGCGTCCTTAGTATGACGATAAACTACATCCGCGTCCTGGGTATGACGATAAACTACGTCCAACAGCAAGGACTCTGATAATACGTTTTTGAAAAGATAATGTTGCCAGCTGTACGTTTTTGAAAAAATATTACCAGCTATACATATTTTTAAAAATATTACCATTTTTGAAAAAAATAATATTACCAGCTATACGTTTTTGAAGAAAGGTTATCAGCTATGTTTTGGAGAAATAATATTACCAGCTATACATTTTGGAAAAATAATATTATAAGCTTTCCGTTTTTGAAAAAAGTATTAATAGAAATAGATTTTTGACAAAACAAAAATATTGCCAAAAAAATAAAAAAAGTTGTCGCCATTAAATGACCCATTAAGGTCGATGTGCCGTCAAACAAAACAAACCAAACCAATCAGAACATAGGCGACCCCGGCTCTCTACAACTTCCTTTCTTCCTTGTTGCACTTAGGAGGTATTCTCTCCTTGTCAAGGACACCGCACCTATGTTCCTCCATTTATTCACACAAGCTTATCAGGTATGTGGTTCGCTGCCTTCTGTCTCTGTTGCCCTCAACATGCTCTCTCAAGGTGAAGATTTTCCAAGTTCATTTTTTTCCTTGTTGCAAACTTTTCTTTTAAGTCAATTCCTCTCAAGCAAGACGATAAAACCACTAAGAAGCAAAGGGCTACTGGGAGTGAAAGAGAATAAAAAGACTTTAGAAGGAACCGGAAACCTAGTCCTAAACAGGGAAAAGGGATAAACCTCTACTCCTGTTCAAAAGACCTGGGGGGAGTGTGAACCGGACGAATCTGCTCCGTCTTCTTCTCCTTCTCTCCAGTATGTTGGCGATCATGGATCTCCACAATTCTGCCATCGATTTACTCAAGCTCACTTGCCTTGCTTTCCTCTGCACCCCCTTGTCTTCAGTACCTCCTGTGAGTATCAAATTTTCCAAGCCCTCATTTCTCATAATGTACCCTAGAAATTCTTCCTGCTACTTTTTGATAAGTTTCATTTTGTTTCCATTTTCTCTAAAACTTCGTCGTTGTCAAATGTTCGGTTCATAGTATCCTCAGTATCCATCTGTAGGACCACATTTCTGATGCTTCAAGCCTCTTCTTCATTTTTGATTGTCCAACATTCACTACCATATAGGAGGACTGATATTGCGTAACATTTCAATTCTCTTTTCTTTGTTTCCAATGAAATTTTCCTGTTTCTTAATACTTTGCTTAATATTAAAAAGGCACTTTCGCTATCCCAATTCGCCTTCGGATTTCAGAGTCACACTCCTGTTTCTGTACATAGAAAAATAATGATGCGTCAAATTAGAGCTTGCTTGTTTGCCATGAAAAGTAGCATTTAAAATCTTTCCCCTTAATTCTGCTTGAGAGCCGACCTCAGATAGTGATGGCTAATTCGTAATTATTAAAACCATTATTTACTAAATGTTGTGGTAAGAGCCAATTACACTCTTTACTATCATGAATGGACTGAACAATTCATGATAAGTAGTCCTGGGTAATTGTCAACGAAATAAGATAATACTATTGAATACTACTATCACGACTGAGTGCTGTGTCTTGCCAGACCCCACATGACAATACTAGCATAGCACTCTGTGAGGACCAAACTCAATACTGTGATAATGGCCTTCAAGCTTAGTTCTCGAGTGTTTCTCCATGGCGACGGCTTTTACAGCCGTAACAAATTACACAAACAAACGTGTGATTCAGGCTAGAACAAAAAATGTCATCCATTTTTGTTTTTGTTTCTCTTTTAGGTGATTCAATATGAATCTTTGTAATATTAACTGCTGACATATTCAACTCAGCCAGCAACAAAGCCGAAATATTGTTGTGATGTCGGCTGTCATTAGCGACACCTGCACCGAGTCAAGTGACCTCTCCTTAAATTTGTTAAATGTCACCTCTAAATAAGTCCGATTAGAGAGACGTGAGTTGTTTTAGTTTTTCTGTCTAATTTTATAAAAACAAAATACAAAACAAAACAGAACGAAGTGAAAATAACTGTCATGATTTGAATTCTTTTTGCTTTTTTGTCTGTTTTGTTTAGCCAAGGCATGTGCATGTAAAACAATATTATACATATGCTGGGAATATTTTATTTTTGTAAAGGTTTTTCAAATTCCTGTTGAATCTGTTGCGTTCATTTTGTACAAATGCCTTTGTGAAAGGCAATTCTTCCTAATGTGACAATCAAGTTAATTGCAAAAATATGGCCGACATTTTTAAAGGTTGTGGGCAGTATTAATTTCTTTGGATATTTTTTTTTATTACTTTTAATGATTTTAAAAAGCGGGATTCTTCCTTTCGTACGACAAAAAAGTTGATTGTATAGATAAAAATCCTGGGTTACTCATTGCGAAAATATAACAAATGCGAAATAAAAATATTTTGACATTGGAAATCGGGTTAGGTTTCTTCAGATATTTTGACTTTTAAGAAGATGCCTCTAAAAGCTTTCTGAAAAAGAGCATACCATGATAAAAAAAGGCCCCAACCCTGATAAAAACAAATTATTTCCGTCAAAATGTTTAGGTTAATTTTTTAAAGGAAAGACCAAACTATTTTTTGATTATTTAATTAATTTTTTAATCCTTTCTAGCCCGTTTGAATTTTTTGTTAAAAATCTTGTTTTTCTTGCATCAGCGGGTGGCCCAAAGTTTAGTATAAGGATTTTTATCTTTTTTTGTGTGTGTTAAAAACACACTGTTTTGGAAATTCTTGCAAATATCAAATAATTGTCGGATTTTAATGAAATCTTCTAGACTTATTTACACATGAATGAAATTACTTTTGAAATTTTGTTTTTAGAAAATCTTGGTAAAAATATATTTTTTTACATGTGTTTTTGCAACAATATTAGATCAGGTTGTCAGCACGTCAAAACAGTGTCGCAGTTAACTTCTCCTTCAGTCCGTTAACCCTTTCACCAGGGGTCTCTCTTCCCTGGCTATAAATAGCCGCTGACCCTTCGCCTCTATCTCTTTTTCCTTCAGGATTTCAGCTATCAACCTCGAAATGTAGGCGCTAACAAGGGATAGCGTGGAAACACGCTAAACACAATACACACACGCGCAAGCACATATAGAATATTCACACACACTTCGTCCTTTGTACTGTTTCCATGTATTGTAACTTGTTATTAATATATATTTGTATATACATATATTATCGGTCTTGTGTTTTGTTTGCTTTTTTTGCCTTCTTCTTTGGACTTAATCAAAGTCCAACCTTTTTATGGAGTTGGGCCCGGCGGGCAGGAGTATCTGAACCTTACTTGCGTTTCTTTTACGTCTGACTTCTATCAACAACATAACCGCCATGAACCCTCTACAACAGTCGCTGTCGGTTTAAGAATACAGCTACTGTGGATTTAAAAGTGACTTTCTACGATATTTTAAGCTTAAAGTAAATAATATTTGTTTTAAATAAGATTAATTATACTTTAAATCAGCTAATATTTCTCAAATAAAGTTTCAGAAAAAGTATGTTTTATTTTTGAAAGATTTTTTTAATAAAGAGAATTACATTGCGATGAAAGGCAACTAAAAATAGGCGCTAGTCAGCTATTTTAGCAAAAAATAATAAGAAAACTCCTTCCAGTTAATTGAAATTAGTTTTTGAAATACAGCGAAGTATTTTGATTGGGGAAATTAAATTCAATCTATTAGCTTGAAATTAAAAATGAAATAAAAACTTCAAGAAAGATTTTTCATTTTTTAAAATTCATTTTAAACCTTTGGTATTGCGTTTTTTATGGAGGTCCCTTCTTTAAATATTTAAAAATCAGAGTTTTTCTCGCATGCGACAATAGAGCTTTTTGTAAAAAATAAAATACTAAATTACTCATCTAGAAAATAACAGTAATGGAATTGCAAAAGTACGCTCGTAATTTTTTAAAAGGTTATAGTCATGTTTGGGGTAGGGGATATTTTATTATTAATAATTTAAAAACTAAAAAAGCCCTTTCTTGCATGTAACAATAGAATTAATTGCATATATAATACTCCAAGAGAAAATATTCAGAAAATATAACAAATGAAATTGCAAAACAAAATCCGTCATTGTTGTGGTTCGTGTGAGCTTTCTTTGGATAGTTTTACTTTTCTTCTTCTTTACGTTTCTAAAAGGACGTAGGCGATCATGGCTCTCCACAATTTCCTCTCCTTCGTAGCGCTTAATAAATTTTGTCTGTTTTATCTCTCTTAAACGTTGGTCCGCCATCCATCTACTCAAGCTCCGTCGGAAGGATATACCTTCTTTGCCTTTGTCCCTCTTGCCTTTAAACTTGCCTTGTGAGTATCAAATTTTCCAAGCCCTCTTTTCTCAATATGTGGCCTAGAAAGTTCAACTGTCTCTTCCTGATGTTAAGTATTAGTGTCCATTTGGCTTTCTTTATCTCTAAAATCTCGTCATTGATCACGTGTTTGGTCTAGGGTATCCTTAGCATTATTCCGTAGAACCACATTTCTGTTGCTTCAAGTTTTTTCTGCTTTTACTGATATAAAAAAAACGAATCATTTCATCCAGGCAATAAGATTTTTTTTTTTTTTTTACGGTTTATCAACTTTTTGTGATAGAGTCTGGGAAACACAAACACACACAATCACGTGCGAAGTAGTAGGGCCAAGGTTCAGTTGTAACCAGCCGGATTTTTCTATGTAAACGCGTAGTTATGCTGAAAAAGAGGCAGACGGGAGAGAGAGAGAAACAGAAGAGAATTAGCCCGGGAAAGAGTTGGGCTAGAGACAGTGGAGAGTCGAGTTGGAAACTCAAGAAGGAGAGAAAGTGACGTCAGAGATTGGAATGAAGCGTCCGCTAACATGTGCTGTTGATATAAGTACCGCTGCTTCTGCTACCACGAATATTACTACTACTGCTACTACTGATAAGGAGGAACGCCACTATAAACATTAAACCGCGCACAGACATCTTATTCCTCCATAGCAAGAGTCGTATACCTTTCTGAGACGATTTAACAAGTTAATAATAACACACTCTCTCTCTCTGTCCAGAATCCAGTGTATGCGTTTTTACGTCAATTACTTTTCTTTTCTGTAACCCGTTTCTTTTCTATACTATTCTTTTGTGCTATATAAAAGACATTAGAAATTCAATCATGGAATAGTTGTTTGTCCGGCTATCTGCAGATATTTTTTTTTTTGCTTCATTCTGAATTTCTTAGCGCAGACTCCCCAGCCGTCTCCACATCTTCAGTCGACCTTGAATGGACGTACATCACTTCTGCTTTCTGGATCAAACCAAACACAACGTGGGCAGAAGGCAGGATTAAACCAGTGGACCGGTCGAATAATCTACGGATGCTTAGGGGACCTACGGCCACTCCCTTAAGTTCAGTTAGGACTGACTAGACATCTCAACCCAGAGAGTAAGACGTCAGAGGTTGAGGGTCTGGGGCGAAAGTGTTAGACATTTGCATATTATTTAAAACCAGAAAATAATTTTAGATTGTAAGATTTTTTAGATAATAATTATTTACTGATACAAGTCAAACTAATTAACTTATAAATGCGGGTAAGAAGGGGTAAATTCTCAACTTTCCCAAGGTTAATTGTGTGTAAGTAAATATAACGAACCCGACTGGAATTGGAACTCCGCTCTCTGATTTTCTAATTCCAAGCCGTTATCAGTTACACTAACCGCGCATCTAAGCTTATAGGACCTGCTATTCCCAATCGCTCACCATCTAGCTACTGACCAGACTCGACGTTGCTTAACTTCGAGGATCTTAGGGAACTAGTCTTTCAATGTGGTAACACCGTAAGAACAATCAGCAATACAAGTAACTCACGCAAAGTAACAGCTATGATCGTTTTATACTCATACTAGCAGCATGGCCCGGCGTTGCCCGTGCTTGATTCACAAATCGCACGACTCATACAGCAATCGCTATCACTTGACTTAAAATATTTTTGCCCTTCCTTGCCTTTAAAAGAGTGCCCTTTTCCGTGCTGATGTTGCTACATGCCTTACTTCTTGCCTATCTCACACTGCGAATTTTTTCTAAGCTCTATACTAAACATTAAATCTGTTACGAAAAAAGAACTAAACAAAATGAACACAAAACGATCAGCTTTAAAAAAAGGACTCGTAACTGGAAAAACCGAATGAAAAAAGAATGTTAACAACAAATATTTTTCACACCCAACCCAGTTCTGCGGAATCAGAATCAACGTTGAGTTTAAGCAAGTGAATGAGCCAATTGGAGTAAAGTGCCATGCAGATTTAAATTTTTCCCACTTGTGACGAATGCAGCTATCGATTTTTTTTTGCATGCTAGTTAACATTCGTGTCAGTCAGCTGTTGGCTCTTACGCTGGCCAATAGAATCTTCCTGTCTATTCGTGACAGCCAGCTATAGGCTCTCACTCTGGCCAGTACAAAATGAAAACTGCCGAAGAAGCATGAAAAAATCGATTATTTCCGCTATTGATGGGAGTTGAGAAATGCAACGTCGATCTTGGCCTTCCCACTAACTTGGAGCATGTGTATGTAAATTTTGGTGCAAATCCGTCGAAACTTGCAGCCGTGCATTCGTTACACACACACACACACACACACACACATCCTTCCTTTTATAGATAGAGATATTGCGCCCTAGAATGCTTCCTCAGTGATATCTATTCTGGGGTCATAGAAAGTTTCGGGCCTCCATAACATCAATCTTTCTCTCCCATGGTCCCAGCTGAGAGCAATCATTTCTTGACGATCATTCTTGAATGAGATTCAACATGAATTGTAACCGTATTTGTGTATACTTCGACGTGGTGTAATGGTTAGCAAGCTCGTCACTCTAGACCAACAGCTGAATCGCGAGTTCGAGCCTTACATGCTTTCAGTCTCTTGCCACATTTAAGCTACGATGTTGTGTCACATCTTGACTCAGTGGGGAGAACTGAGTAAATAAAACTTCGACATTAGCAAGCTAGATCAATTGCCTCTGAGTAGTGACTTCGATCCTCACTAGTTGCCCCATACTTTCGGCTTTGTTCTCCATCTAAGCCCTGCTTAGTTAATTACTAGGACACTTAGACTTGGTGTAATGGTGAACAAGCGTGTCTCGGTAGTTCAATTACGCTTGAGTAACTTGTAGGTGCGCACTTTGGCTCTACACAAATGATATCGTTTTTATTGAATTTTATCTAGGAATTCTGAGCAATCAGAACTTTTTTTACTTTTGTTTTTTTTTTTTTTTGGCCAATCAGTGGGGTGCGGATTCTGTTTGGCCCCCCAACCTTATGAAAATATAATGTGAAGAATAAAAAATAACACAATTTTTTCTGGCTATGCCTCTTTTTACTTAAAAAAAATGCGTGGTAATCGCACACTTTAGACTCGTGCTGTTCATGTAAAATCCAGTTGTGCCATCAATACCCAAGAAATTTCTATTCTACACCATACCATGTAATTTTGTCTACTTGCCTACCTGGAATGTCAGAAGTCTTACGCTCTCATATTCCTCTTATAAATATATTACCTTGTCTTATTTTTCTTCTACATAACCACTTCTAACCTAACTTATATTTAACTAGCCTCTTTATTCCATATACAATATGACGAGTTTGCTTAAAGTTCGTATTTTCATGCTAACAGATGAAAACTTAGAAATAACCTAACATATTTCAGCTAAATTGTCACTTTCCAAATTTATAGTTTATAATTACTACTTAGATATATGAAAAAAAAGAAAGAATTATTTTAAATTGGCACCAGGACGAAAAGGGTTTAAAGAAAACACAGAGAAAACACAGATATATAAATGAGTAACAATTACCATTAAAGTATTTATAGAAAAAGCACTTTACGGCGGTGGGACAGTGACTGAAGCCAAGATGCCAGATCAGGACAAATAATATTGCTGATTCTTCTTTGGATTTTATCAAGAATACCTAAATATTTAGCAGGAACACTGAACCATATGTAGCAGTAATATTATAAGCATGGACGAATGGTAGTCTTATAGATATGCAAGATAGATTCTGAAGAGAAAAAATGTCTCGCACGACGCAGTGAACCAATTTATTAACAGCAGACATAGAAATAGATTAAAACTTTCGTTCAGTTATGATTGGTTGAATAATGTACACGATTTACATTATTCAGACTATTTTCCTCATCTTTGTTACCATATTTATCACAACGTTTCGGCCAATGTACGCTCCGGCCTTCTTCAGGTAGTTGGAATGTCGAACTGAGCCCTTTATTTCTCTCGCTGGGGTAGACTGTTCTAGTTCCACGTGTCATGTCTAATGGATGTCAGTTATCAGTTATCTCCTGTTAATTCCCTTCTCTAACTTCTCCACTGCCTTAACCAGGTATTGAACTCACAACTCTTTGGGTCCTGTCACTGTATCTAACCAACGCCTTTATTCACTGTGCCACGTGCCCTTAAATAAATATGGCAACAAAGATGAAGACAATAATCCGAATAATGTAAATAGTGTACATAATACCTCATAGAAATATAGACAGATGTTGAATAACGCCTTTACGTGTTGGGCGTTGTTATGTTTTAAATGTGTGTAGTAACTTGACTCTAATTTAAGAATTAGTCGAAACTAAGTCTGCAATCCTGGATCAGGGAAATACTTGAGTTGTAATAAAAGTCGCTGAAGCTTTATCCTCGTTATGATCAAAACCTGAAGTGATAACTTCCGGTTTGCTTTTCTAGAAGTCGGTTGTATCTGTAGTTTCAACGCACAAGTTGAGACATTTAATAATAATCTATTTTTTCTTTCCATATATCTAAATATTTCAAGGTTTTCATCTGAGACAAGAAAATATTAACTTTAAGCAAAAAGTTTAAACACACGCCACAAAGATATGGATTAAAATGCTTCCTATCCCGTATTTATGATCTCTCCCTCATTATTGACTGTTCATGAATAACCCTAACCCTAACCAGCTACTTCGACGAATTGGAATTCGACAGCCCAGGAAGGCAGTCCATCTAGAGCAATGTTTCCCAACGTAGGCACTAGTACCTCCGTGTGAACTTTGTTATGTTGAAAGAGGGCACTGAGAGTTTTATTTCATTTGGATGGCGGTGAACATACTCAAGTAGGTATTTATCCATTTTTTCTTCAAATCTTCAAAAATTATTCAATATTGACCATAAAAAGAAATTTTTGAAAGTTATATAAAGTTGTGGGAAGTTATTAAACTTTGTCATTGCTTTTCCATCTTCCTATATGGCTGAATGTGGTTTCAATAGAGTTACACGGCTTCTAAATAAACAAAGAAACCACTTGTAAATGATAAAAGGAGGAGATCTACGATTCCTTCTAAGCAGCATGGAAGAGTAAGAGACTTAGCCAGTCAGAACCAAAGTCAACCATCGCATTGAATACATTGAGATAAGCTATCAAATGGACTTCGAGGAAGAGCCTTAGCCAGTCAGCACCAAAGTCAACCATTGCATTGAATACATTGAGATAAGCTATCAAATGGACTTCGAGGAAGAGCCTTAGCCAGTCAGCACCAAAGTCAACCATTGCATTGAAAACATTGAGATAAGCTATCAAATGGATCTAGAGTAAGAGCATTAACGAGTCAGAACCAAAGTCAACCATCACATTGAAAACATTGAGATAAGCTATCAAATAAAATTATTTTTTTAGCATTTTAATCATTGGCATTTATAATAGAAATGATAACAATATTAAAATTATTTTTGCACTAATACCTAAGTGTTATCTTGCTTTGAAAGATGAATTCACTATAATATTTGGAATTTAATTTGACAGGGCGTATTGGCAAAATATTTTTGCCCAAAGGGGGCGCTGGTTGAAAATGTTTGGAAAACACTGATCCAGGGGAAGATAAACTCTTATTTTAAACTCCTGTCGCACGAACAGCTGTGGAAACGACTCCCAACATGTTGCTTCCACAATCACAACAATCTTAACCTGCTGAATTCTAGAGTTAACACATCCACATAAGCTATACCTCTTACTGTGTAACCTACCTCGAGTGGCTCTTGGGCCTTGTTCAGGGTGAACATTATTGTAAAATAAGCACAATGTAACTTTATAAACACACACACACGCCCCCAATATATATATATATATATATATATATATATATATATATATATATATATATATATTGCAGAAAATTTTGGAGACAAAGCGCCCATCATTAGTAATTCGTAATGGCGAGTTGGTCTCACGCGATAATGCAAGATCACGTATCACTTCACTCACTCAGAAAATATTCTATGTCACTAAATTTGAAAATTTTGCCTCATCCACTTTACCCTCATAACCTTGCTCCATCTGACTCTCATCTTTTCAGATAATTGTCACATTTTTTAGAAGAAAACTTTATTAATTTTGAAAAGGTTAATACTGCTATTGATTGATTCTTTGCATCGAAACCTGAAGAATTTTACGCACGATAGACTTACAATTTGCCATAGATGAGATTATATTATTCGTACCACGGGGAAATATTAACATCATTAAATATATCTATAATGACCAAAGAAGCATTTGCTTCTTTTCTATCTTCAAATACGACACGACATTCTTTTTCAAACCAAAGATTTTTGTGTGTATATGTTCTTTAAAAGGCTGATTGCAATCTGTGTAGGGTGTGTCTTCTTCACTGACTCTATTTTATTTACTATCATAATATATTAGTAATGCAGGCTTACCCGATTTATTCAACTTATACAGCGAGGCAATTCTGAGAGAATTTTAATTCTTAATAAGATTCATTAATGGTGGTCACAATTGTAACAACATAAGATATGCAAATGACACAGTGTTGATAGCAGACATGGAAAGGAAACTATAAAAGCTCCTACAGACGGTAGCGAAAAAGGCGAGACCAAGTATAAACTACAAGACATAATACATGGCCATCAGCAAAATGATGAGAGCCTAGAATGCAAAAATCAAGCAGGTAGAGAAATTTAAATATCTGGGAAGTATTCTAACAGAGGACGGAAGGTGCGACACTGAAATTCGAAGACGTATTGGGATGGCCAAAGATGCCTTCCAAAAGCTAAGCAAAGTATTAAGAGACAAAAATTTCGTTGGAAACAAAGAAAAGAGTATTGAACTGTTACGTGATATCCGTCCAACTATATAGCAGCGAATGCTGGACAGTCTCCTCAAAGATAAAGAAGAGATTTGTTTAAATTTTTTGTAATTTGTTTTAATTCATAACTAATTATTAAATAAATTAACTGTAACATAATTCAATAAACAAAAAAAAATATAGAACGCCAGGGTATTCTAATTCGATAAACAAAAAAATTAATAAAAGATCAAGGTTTTTAAATCGATTTTATTCTGAAGATTTCTTTGGTAACAAAGAAAAGAGTACTGAACTGCCATGTGATATCTGTTTCCTATATAGCAGCGAATGTTGGGCTTCCCCTCAGAAATGAAGAAGAGACTTGAAGCAACAGAAATGTGGTTCTACAGAAAGATGGAAACAAAAATGAAACTATATACTTAACACCAGGAAGAACCAGTTGAAATTTCTGTGGCATGTAATGAGGAAGGAGGGCTTGGAAAATTTGATACTCACAGGACAGATTGAAGGGAAAAGAGACAGGGGAAAGCAGCGCGTACTTGATGAGCTTGGGTGAATGGATGACAAAACAGGGTTTTGTAAGAAATAACAAAAAGACAAAACTTATTAAGAGCTACGATGAGCAGGAAGATGTGGAGAGCCATAATCGCCTTCGTTCTGAAGAGACGCGGCATATAAAAGAAGACGTAACGCAAGCGAGAAAAAAGGGAGGTGTTGACTTTTTTTTCGAGTATTTTTTTTAGGACGGTGTTTCTTAGATCCGTTAAAATCAAATCGGCACAAAATTTGACTGAAATTTGACTGATTGATTTAAAATTTGTTTTAAGAGATGAAAGGAAGATGTGACATCAAAATCCATATGTGTATTGAAATAGCGAATTGCCTTGCGAAAGTTAAGCAAAATATTTAAAAAAAAAAGAAAATTACATTAGAAACAAACAAACAAAAAAAAAGACCACTTAATTTCTATTTAATATAAATCTACCGATATCGTAGTGAATGCTGGATGACTTCCTTATCAATGTGAGATGTGCTGTCACAGAAGGATGCTAAGAATAACATGGAGAAATCATGTGAACAATGGGGAAGTTTTAAGGGAAATGGAAACAAATCGAGCAAATTTAAATATGGAAAGTATTCTAACAGAGGGTGAAAATTACGACACTGAAATCCAAAGATGTGTTGGGATGGCCAAATTCCAAAAGCTAAGCATAGTATTAAGAGGAGAAAAATTTGAGTGTAAAAAGGACAGCGGATAGCAGATCATAATCTGTTACAGTGGCGAGAATAGAAATTGATAATGTAATTTTGCAAAACATCCGGTGGAGTAAAAGGGACACTTACATCGCTTGATTTTCTTCTCTGCTAGTTTTAGAGTTGTTTTTCTATTTTGAGTATTTTAATAAGGTGAAGTGAAATTGCTTATGCAGGAACTCCTGTAGGAAGTAGTAAAGGAAAGCTAGAAGAAAGGACTAAACACAATTATAAGAAGAAAGAGTGTCTGGTTGTCAGCAAAAGGAAGACCCCAACATGCGAATGACACACTGGAGATACTAAAATCAAGCAAGGGCGAAAAGTTAAATATCTAAGAAGCTGTTTTAACAGAAGACGGAAAATACGACACCGAAATCCAAGGGTGAATTGGGATTGCGAAAGTTGCCTCCCGAAAGCTAAGCAAAGTATTAAGAAACAGGAAAATCTCGTTAGAAACATAGAAAAGAGCATTGAACTATTACAGTCTTCCAATATGGCTGTGAATGCTGGACAATTTCCTCACTAACGAAGAATAGACTTGATGCAACAGAAATGTGGTTCCACATCAGCTCGCTGTGAATACCATGGACCGAACATATGAGCAATAACGACGTTTTAAAAATATGGAAGCAGTAAGGACATTGAAGTAAAACTAATTTAATGACTATAAATTTCCGTTTAACAACTAAATACTATAGAACATTTATGTATACTAGTACATATATAGGCTCTCAGAGTGGACGGTTTTGACGGAAATTGACCCTAGTACAGAAGATGTTAATACTGTTAATCCTTCCTTTAGATATAATTTTTATATAATTTATATATTAAATTAATTTTATCATTAGGATTTTTTTAATATTTTATATTAACTTACATTAATATTTCATTTTATTAATATTTAAAATTAATACTATTAATTATTATTTTATATCATTTTAATTTATATAATAAATTAAAATCTTTAAAAAATTTTCCTTTAAATATAAATTATCCTTCCTTTATATATCCTTCTCAGTTTTTTATTCAACTTTTTACAATTAAATCATCCAGTAGAAAAAAAATGGCGTTAAAACCAATCATGATTGAAATGATTTTTTCTGCAAGATTTTTGTTGGTTTTTCCATTTATAAAAGTTTTAATATGGCGTAGATTACTGTAGAAATTCCAATTCCCAGTTGTAACAACTCTTCCGAAGTGAAATTAATCTATGGACCACTAAAATATTACCGCGGACAACCAATTTGTTATCTTTTGTGTGAACCCCGAGTATTATTACATGGAGCCAGATTGGGAACACTTTTGTCTAGGATAGGTTTGTTTCTTCATTTTTTAACTTCTTTTAATCCTCCAGTGACCTAGAATCCGCTAAAATAGTAGTGACACATGGTCTGAAGATCGCTTGAGGCGTGAATACATCAGTAACTGTACTGTACTGATCCCTATATCCACACAACTTATTCATTGGGTTGTACAAAAGGTTGTTATTTTGTTTTAATTTATATGTTTGGCTTGGTTTGGTGTGTTTTGTTTTACGGCATATCAACGTCAATGGGTTATTTAATGCCGACAAAATTTTTATTGCTGGTAATATTTTTTTCAAAAATGTATTTCTGATAATAATTTTTTCCTTCAAAAATTCATAGCTGGTAATTTTTTACAAAGTATTTCTGTTATTAAAACCTATTTATATACTTTCATAGTGTTTTCACCCCAGTTTGATGGTCAGCTATTTGACCATAGCAGGGATCCTAACAGGTGCTACCAACTCAGGTCAGGGTGGACCTGGGAACAATTTGCATTAAAAGGTGATTTCCACGCTCCTCAAAACCTTCTGATCAGAAAATTGGAAATAATCCAATGTAGTTCATCGTCCAATGTTAAGGCGCGGATTTAATTCATCATCCCACCCATAATTGTAGTTCATCATCCCCCTCAGGCCGCGGATGTAGTTCAAAATAAACCAGGGCGCGGATGTTTTCATCGTCCTAACAAAATAAAATTAATATAGATTATCGTCAAAAAGGACGATAATCTATATGTGTTCGAAGTTTATGTATAGCTCGGTATAACGTATTTTCAAAGATCTCAGATAAGTCTGAAAATTTTTGAGTTTTGCTAATAATAGGGTTCTAAGCCAGCGGTTCTTAACCTTTTTATGATTCCAGACCCCAATGGATTGTCAATATGGTCCCATACCCAAAGGGTCACTTGACTGTCGAAATAATTATCACCAATCCTATAATTTGCCAGTATGTCTTCCAAATATTTCAATCGCTTGAATTTACTGTACTTTAGATATGGATTGCTAAGAACAATAGAAAAAAACTACAAGCATTGATAACTTTATTATATTTTTTTTAACTGAAAGCAAAATAAATTTATAATTCAGTTTTATTACACAAGAAAAAGGAGGAGAACATAAATGTGCAAGTTTTTTAAAAATCTCGACTACAATAAAACAGACTTTTACTAATCTAGTGAGATATTTGCTGTTGTTTTTGTGCAATCAAAACATGGAATCGTGGTATTGTTACTGACAATGTCATCTGACACATCAAGTCGTTTTCTCCATTTTGATTTCAGATTTAATAATGCAGAGAATCCTGTTTCACAGAATACGTAGTTGTGAATTTATTTTAACATCCATTTTTATAATTGCTAAACTTGGGTAAGCAGTGATTTGTTCACACCAAAACTCCTTGACATCCATTCCAGACCTTTCGAAATCATCTTTTCTTTCTTGGGCCCTCTTGGAATTCAATGAAATCATCCTTAAACACAGCAATTGGTGGGGGAACTAACCGTATTTCATTCACTAACGATCCCCATACCCTCAAGTCATTTGGTTCCCAGAACACCAAATATTATGATAATTCTAATGTTATTTGACCCCTGTACTATACACTTTCATTTTAAAAATCAATTATCGGCACTAATTGTTGTCCATTTCTGATATAAAATTTTTTAGATTAATTAGTCGCTTAACTTAAAACACTTAAACTAGTTTTGGCCATTAGTCATATAATGTTTCTTTTGCTTCCTCTCCTCAGACTCTACATCTGTAAATTAGAAGTCCGGTTTAGAATAATGGCAAAAAATTGTCAGGCCCTCAATACTTGTATCCGCCATTATAACATCTGCTCTTTCATAACGATATAATACGTATGTATGTATGTATGTATGTATAATTAAAATAATAATATGGTGGAGTGGGGTGTTGTAGTTTTCCGTTGTGTACGTGGAATATGCTTTGGTACAAATGTCTGTAAAAGTGAAAGTATTTTTGGTACACCTTCATACACACATGTACGGATGCGTGTGTAAAATTTCAGATATAACTAAAATATATAACTGTAAAAGTACAATATAAATAAAAATAAAAGGAAAACAAATTATCTGGTTGACTTTATCAAGTCATATATAAGGATTTTATTTTGCAGCAAGTATTTATAAACAAAAGTAAAAATCTCGTTAGTTTTTTTTTTTTTTAATTTAAGAAACGCTTATGAATATACGCCTTTGAGGAGGCACGGTGGCGTAATGGATAGCGGCTTGGATTCAGGAATTGAGAAAACCGAGTTCGAATTCCAGTCGAATCCATTACATTTTTAATACAGATACTTTTTGAAAGGTATGGGTAAAGGTATGGGTAAATAGCAGGAGAAAAATTTTCTCTAAAAAGGAAAACTCTGAATTTATAAAACCTGCGAAGGGTAATAATGGGACCTTGTGGCACGTAAAACAAAAGGTCTCTGTAATCGGCCCTTCAAAATCACTTGTGAATGGTCCTGCACGAAACCTTCACCACTATAATCAAATCTCATTAAAGAGATACATGCGGGTTGGGGACCGCTTGTGAATTCCTCGGGTGAATGCCAGAACAAGAACAAGATACACCTTTGTGCAAATTAAATGAAACAACCGTTTTAGTTTCCTTTCTTTATGGTTAGTTTTAGACAGTTTAGTGACAGTGTGTAATCGATTTCTATTTTTCCTCAGATTAGATTTGTTCAGTAATATGAATCCATTTTTTTAGGGTGTATGATGAAATTTGTTTGGCCTTGAAAAATATTGCGTCATCCGTGATTGCATCAGATTTTATCACGCCTAGACACTATTGTCTTAGCTGTCGATTAGTTGTTCTACGGCCATTGTCTGCGATGGACGTTATTCAAAGGAAGTATACAAAAATCATAGTGTTGCATGAACACACTGGCAAGCCTTGCCAGTGAGCAAATCAAACTACTATAGACTGGCTCTGATTTAAATCCAGTCGAGAATCTGTGGTCAATTTGCAAGGAACGACTTTGTGGAATGGACATACGAAAAAGCAAATAATAACAGAATTATTCGTTTTGTTTCACTTAATTTGAACAAAGGTGTACATCGGTCTACCTGAAAAGTCTTGGTAAATTATGGAGGATGATACATAATTTAGTGTCTAATATAAAAGTTAGTAAACGTTATTTTTTTTAATATATAAATAATGTATTTACTACTTAATGCTTATATTATTTCAGCTTGGGATTATTTTATAAATTATGTTTTAAATAAAAGGACGTTATAAATTGAACAGCTTTCTTTTAAATTTTCAATATTTTTAAAGTCATGTATGTTGACTTGGGAAAGTTAAAATGTTTTCAGGAATGAAAATATCTTAAAGATTTATATTTTGATAAGATTCCATAGTGGCACTCTCGAAAATTTTCCGTCTAATTAAGTTACGTACCCTTTTAATACGTGTGGCATTCTTTAGACCGAACTTATTTCTATGTATGGCTAATGTATTTGATAAACTGTTATATATAAGACTAGCAGCATGGCCCGGCGTTGCCCGTGCTTGATTCAAAAATCGTACGACTCATACAGCAATCGCTATCACTTAACTTAAAATATTTTTGCCCTTCCTTGCCTTTAAAGGAGTGCCCTTTTGCTGATGTTGATACATGCTTTATTCTTCTTGCCTATCTCACACTGCGAATTTTTTTCTAAGCTCTATACTAAACATTAAATCTGTTACGAAAAAAAGAACTAAACAAAATGAACACAAAACGATCAGCTTTAAAAAAAAGACTCGTAAATGGAAAAACCGAATGAAAAAAAGATGTTAACAACAAATACTTTTTCACACCCAACCCAGTTCTGCAGAATCAGAATCAACGTTGAGTTTAAGCAAGTGAATGAGCCAATTGGAGTAAAGTGCCACGCAGATTTAAATTTTTCCCACTTGTGACGATTTTTTTGCATGCTAGCATGCTAGTTAACATTCGTGTCAGTCAGCTGTTGGCTCTCACGCTGGCCAATAGAATCTTCCTGCCTATTCGTGGCTATAGGCTCTCACTCTGGCCAGGAGAAAATGGCCGCAAACTACATGAAAACTGCCGTAGCAGCATGAAAAATCGATTATTTCCACTATCGATAGGAGTTGGGAAATGCAAAGTTGGTCTTGGTCTAGATAGAGATACTTTTGTGTTCATAGTTTCGTTTTCCTACTTAAATACCTGTAATAGTTTTGGATGTGGTTGTTATTAATGTTGTTAAGATTGGATAAATTGTTTTGAATAATGGATGTTACGAAATTAATAGTTGGTGTTATGTGTCTGTTTTTAACTAGTTTATTAACTAGTTCATTTTAATTGTTGTTAACATTAATAAAGATATTGGAGATTTTTTAAGTGCTTTCTACGTATATTTCTTCTTCAGGTAAGTATTGGGGACTGCAGCGCTCTTAAATAGAATACTGTAATTATTCGAAATCTTAACCTGTTACAGTGGTGGGAATAGAAATTGATAATGTCATTTTGTTGTTAGATTTTTTTGTAAACTTTCACCTGAATGACATTATTAATTCTATGTAGTATGATATCTGGAAAGTGTTGTTAAACTTCCATTCGAAAGTAAAATCTATTGTAGGTTCGAGGTTATTAAGTTTGTTAACAAAATCTAGTAAAACTATGTCTTGTGGTTATATTAATAGACAATCATCTTTGTATCTAAAGGACCACTTTCTAGAAATTCCCAAAATAGACGCCACTAAGAGGTGACCACATCGGAAAACTAAGTATTTATCTATAGAACGATAACAATTCTGGATCATTTCATATTTATATTTCAGGGGTTGCTTAGGGTTCTATACCTAAAACTAACACCCTATTAATCTCTTACCAGTAATGGATAGCGGTTCGGATTGAGGAATCGGAGAGCCGAGTTCGAATTCCAGTCGAATCCATTACATTCACTTAAGTGTTAATACCCTTGGGAAAGGTATGAATCGTCTTCTTCTCCCCACAGCTATGGGTAAATAGCAGGACAGAGTGGGTTCTATAGCCTTGGGTGTTAAGAAAAAAATGGCAACCTACTGCGGGAAAAAATCTGCCTCGTCAGTCATGTATCGAAAGATACATGATCGCCTATGCGTGTATCACGCACGTCACATAACTGACTGTTTTCAGCAACGCGGAAATGGTTAAGCATCTTATACGGCTTCCACAAAACTGTTTCTGCTTCACCAGGTCTGTCAAGCTTTAGATAAGAATGGCGAAGCTCGGGATAAGGCTCTAGATATCTCAAAGGCGTTTTTTTTTAAGCAAATCATCCCAATCAAGGAAGCAGTGTCACTAGCAAGCAAGGGGTTACAGAGAGTGAGAGTAAGAGTAAAGAGGAGTATTTGGGAAAAGGATAAAGAGAAGGACAGGGATCAAGGTCAAAATATTAGAAGATGTCGATTGACATAACATTTGGATGTTTGAAGATTATAGCTATCAGGGAAGCAAATGATAGGAAGGGAGTTCCATTGACGGGAGGTGCAAGAGAAGAAGCTGTTGGAGTAGAAAAGATGACAACATTTAGTTGTTTCGACAATGAAATAGTGGGAACGAGATGCCAACCCAGTAAAAAATTAGATTCATGCAAAAAAAACTAGTGAAATCGTATCTTGTCAGAGCAAAATGCCATGACAACACTTTAGAAAAGATTAGAAAAAAAATTTCCACTTTCTGTCATGTGTTGACTGTAGACGATTTGCCAGATCAGGACCAATTACGCTGCATATCGGTCTCTGGATTTTGTCGATAATTGACAATGTTTGACATGCTGACCATCTTGGTACGCCCAAAAGCTACAGTGTCAACTTTTGAGCGACAGTTCAATATTTTCTAATTCTCTGTCTACGGACGGAGAATCACATCCGAAAAGGCTAAACCGGTCCTGAACCCGTTTATACGGGTTCAAATGGGATATTTTGGTCGAGAAAAAAATGGCTCAAAATTTCCACGTTAAAAAGGCCTTTATGCCATATTGACGCCCTCGTGGGGGACGATTAAATATAGTCACGGGACGAATATTTATATAAAATTCTTCCTAACAACTCGTCTAAGGTCATATTGAACGGGCAAGTTTTTAAATATTTTCATATTAATGCAAGGGGCCATATGGCTCTACACTTGAACGTTTCTGATCTTCATGAACACACCTTCCTGATGACATCCGTCCTCAACTATGTATTTATGTAGGTGACACAAATATTTACTACTGTTTTGGTAGGAAATCCGACAAAATAAAACTGGAAACTACTCTCGAAAAGGAATTACAACCAGTGGTTAGTTGGGGGCAAGGAAAGGCTTGTAAATTTTAACACTTCCAAAACAAAAATGCTTTTATTTAATCTCGACAGAGAACCTTTTCTGTCTGTTATCAGAATTTCTGGTGTTTAAACCCAGGGAGCAGCAAAACTTAAATAATTTATGGCCTCATATTTTTTTCTGATAAAAGTGGAGTGACTATAGTGCATCTACGTCTACTTCTTAGGAAACTAAGTCACATGAACCATAGGGGTTTAATGGATAGGTCAAAATATATCTTCAATGACCACCTGGGTTACCAGATCTGACAACTTTTTTATCATTTCTTTTTTTTAAAAGACGATAACAATTGTTTATCAGACGGGCACCAACAATATTTAAATCTTAAGAAAGAACTAAATATGAATTTTGCATGTTATTTTTGTCTTTCGACACATTGTCCTTCAGCACCCTGATTTACCACCATCCTTGAACTATATTCTTATCATACGTGAAATGACCTTTAATGATGCTATCAATTCCGAATTAATATTTATACATATGATATAACTATTTATATGTCTAAATATATAGTCCAAGAGGTCCGACAAAGCAAAAGTGGCAACAGCTCTTGAAAAGGACCTCCAATTAGTGGGCAAGGAATGGCTTGCATATGTCTTGTATATTTTAACGCCTCCTAAATAAAAATGTTTTTCTTTTAATCCCGACAGAGAACCTTTTCTGTCTGCTTGAGAATTTCAAAACTAAACCCCAGGAGTGTTGACTTTGCACCTTCTTGGCCTTACTTTTCCCCTGACATGCCTCAATAAGAAATTAATAAATTTCTGAGCGACTATATTGAATTAATTCCTTAAGCCTTGAAGCTAGGAAAGTTAGTTCACTGTGCCGTGCCAGACATTTTTTTTTGTTATAATTTATAAATATGCCATTCGTCGTTATATCGGATATTTTTATTACATCTAGTCTGGTGCCCCTGTACATGTCGGGATTCAAGACAAGATCCAATGTTATATGTAATGTTATCGGTCCTGACCTTGCATCTCAATTTCATTCACTTACCCAACTCCATGACGTGGATTATCTCTGCCTTTTCTCCAAATATTATTTCTTCCTTGGTGCCTCTACTGTATGAATTTAAGGGTACTTCCATATTGGCAACCAGGTATCGTTGTTTTACTCTTGAACTAGTTAAATGTAACCGAATTTTATATTATAATAGCTTAATTTTTAGACTTCTCCCCTGTGGAACTCAATTCCGTTTTCTTACTTCCATAACATCTACAGTCTTCAAAAATATTAAATGCAACGCCAGTCGCCATCTTCTGTCTTCCTGAAATCTGTTATTTTATTGTCCTTTCTCCTCACTAAAGTCTTCTGTACATTTTTTAACACCTATATATATATATATATATATATATATATATATATATATATATATATATGTGTAACAAAATTGTCCAAATCGTGCAACAGCATGCAATAATTGGGAATCCCACAAAATGTTTAATATCTAAAATTCTCTAAACTCAGTTTAGTTTCTTTTTTAATGTTTTCGGATAAGACGTTTAGCCATCTTGACACAATTTGTCGTAAGAATCACTTAAATACCCTTTGAGTTATTCAGCTAGAAAGAGAATAGGTTAAAATCGTTTTGTGTCAGCTCTACTATGACTTCCAAACAGGTGAGAGGAAAAAGATCATTCAGGCCTTCAGTAATGGTACCAACATCCATAATCTGGCATCAATCTTCGAAGTCCATTCAACAACCATTAAGAGAACAGTGAATAAATTTAAAAAGTGGGAACATTGGAGAGGAAAACTGGATCAGAAGGTCACAACTACAAGAGGGATCATCATTTCAGCTTGGCTCAAAATACATTATTATTGTTCAAAGTAGAGTTTAATAGTGTTATAAAAACCTTTGAGAATTCCAGTAAGATATTTTTAATCACTTCTAAGATACAACGGTTCAAAGCTTAATCTAGCAATTGGACAATTTTGCTGTTACACGATTTAGACAATTTTGCTGTTACACCCGTTACAATGAAACATAATCGTAGTTGGTAAACTCCAACTCTGATAAAGATGAAAAAAGTGCTCAATAAAACACAGAGCTTATAGAACGCAAAATAAAGAATAAGAAGTAAAACGAAGGCAACTCAGGTTCCAGTTTTAAAAATGAAGAAATGTCAGATCAGTTTCAGTTTTTATCGTAATTCGTAGTTTGTTTACTTGTTTGAGTTCTTCGGTCGGAATGTGAGTGACACCCCGGTTTAAAATTAACTAAACAAATTTTTTTTCATGCAAACATCGTGTTATTATTTCCGCTCATTTATTCAATTGCGAGCCTTGATTCGGAAGCATAAAGATCGCAATTATGCTCAGCAGACCTTAGTCCCAGTATCCTGGCTTGTGAAAAGGAGTATTTCTTTTAGGAAAGGAGATATTTGAAATAATCCGAGCCGGATGTTTAAATTTTGACAAAATTAGATAGTGTCACTCTCAAGAACCTTTCGTCTAAATAAGCTATTTTCTCTTTTAGTAAGTGTGGCATTCTTTAAATTTGTTGCGGACCTTATTTGATATATGACTAATGCTTTTTATAAATTACTATCCCACACAGACACATATATTTTAAGACATTTTTATGTTTATACATTCTTTTCATAGATACAAATATTTAAGTAAATGCTCTGTTTATAATAAACAGTATTAATAACATCTACCGGCCTGAATGCCAGAGAAATTTTCACAGAAAATATTCGTCCTCCGACAGAATTCGAACCTGCATCCTATACGGAACTGTCATATAGCCTGACATGCCTTAACCGATTTGGCCAATAGAGGATTTTTCTATTGTTGCAAAAGGTCGAATTTTATTTTAAAAAATTCAATCATCCATGAATCTCTCACGTACATTCATATCTGCTCATGGCGTATCAAATGTAAACAAATGACGTCACACATTATTAAATGGACAAAATGATTTTAAGACATTTTTATGTTTATACATTTTTTATAGATACAAATATTTAAGTAAATGCTCTGTTCAGGTCACAAATAAATGTTATTTAATACTGTTTATTATAAACAGAGCATTCCATGCTTAAATATTTGTATCTATAAAAAAATGTATAAACATAAAAATGTCTTTTTTTCTAATTGTCGGACTTTGTCCATTTATAATATATATATATATATATATATATATATATATATATATATATATATATATATATATAGCAATAATTTGAACACGTAAGCTGCCACATAACAATATAACTGAAGGACAACGAGTAGCCCTTGAGACGCTGACACATAGAGATGACCTAATCATAACACACGCTGACAAAGGGGGTGCCACAGTGATCTGGGGAATCAAAGTGTAAAGAGGCCAACAATCAGCGAGCCGACAAAGAAACCTATAAAAGCTTACCTACAGACCCTCTTCCCGAATACCAAAAAGAATTAACTCACTAAACATGATGCTTCGCAACTATCTAATTGACAAGGAAACATACACAATACTTACACCCACAAACATCTCACCTGCACGCTTCTATCTTCCCAAAATACACAAAAGCAACAACCCAGGAAAGTCGGTCATTTCATCATTCAACTGCCACACTACCAAAATTTTCAAATACGTAGACCATTACATACAGCCCGTAGCTAAGTAAGTAAAATCCTATATCAGAGACACAATAGGCCGACTAAACAAAATTAATCACATACAAACAGTGCCAGAAAATGCTATTCCATTGAGTATGGACGTAAGATCCCTTTATTCAAACATTAAACACATCGTAGGTCTAACCGCCCTTAAGGATGCGCTTACTAAAAGAAAAAAACAAGATACCCCCCCACACAAAAGTTATAAAGCTTATGGAACATATTCTTACATTGAATACTTTCAACTTCAATGGAGCACACTACCTGCAAGTAAGAGGCTGTGCCATGGGCACCATTGTAGCACAATCATATGCTACAGTCTTCATGGGAAAATAGACCTATATCTATCCCCTCATCAGTAGAGACTGCTTACTCTATGCAGGATATAATTCCAATCACCTGAAGAAAGCCGAAGCGTACAACGACCGAAACGTTGTAAATAAGGCAATGAAGATTAGGATAAGAGTCCGAATAATGTAAATAATGCAAGTTTTAAAAAAAAAAAAAAAAAGAAAAAAGAAAAATATCTCATTTTAATTTGTTTTTAAGGAATGCTGGGTGGCCCAAAACTTTTTGCAAGTTGTGTATATACTCAAAAGTTAAAAGAAAATCTACTTCTTTGCACTTACTAATTGTTTAGTGATCACAGTCCTCAGCTTCTGCCTTACTCATGTAAACCTGTGTCATACCAAACTAAGGTTATCGTGTGACTAATATGACACCACAACTGTTAGTTCGCTTTGACGTTGCTGTTTCCTCCTCCGGGGGATGAAATCTTAAAGTTTTTCTTTTTTCTCTTCAGAGATAAAGCAACGATACTTTCCTGTACCATCTGAACCGATTCTGTAATTGTCCCATGTGGCACAGATAGCCGCAATTAGGAAGTGAAATGTTGTAATTCGAATTTCACCCAGTGATATTTTCATCTATATGCTTTACCTATTCTTTTTCTGACCACAGGGTAATTAACTCTGGTACGACGTCACTCTGGCCCCGAAAACACTAATTAGCGGGAAAGAAAATTGCTCATGTTAGCTTACAGTTTCCTCAAGAGTGAGGTGTGGGGACTGTAACGGATATCGTCGTGGAAAGGGGAATTGGAGAACCGGGTTCAAAATCTGGGCTACCCTGTTATATTCACTTTCGCCGCAAAAATGTCCGGGAGAAAGGGACGAATCCGTGGGTTCTAATCCAGAACGTCTTCAAACGAATGAATCCTGTTCTTTAAGATTAATAGGACGACGTAATTTGTTTGAAGCGATTCTGTCTGCTTTTAAGGTGATCTGTATACGGGCGCTAGAAAATCGCTATCAATGATCTTTACCAAATAACAAAAACCACACTACTTGAACACTTTCACAAACAGAAAGTGGCACATGTAACGAGAAGAGAAAATGCTATAAACAAATTGTTCACTCTCTATACAACCAACAGCAAAAACATCAGAAGGAAACTCCCACCAATATTGGAAAAAGCTATAACAATTATGAATGAAAATAAATCTGCTTATTTTTTTTTTAAAGCAATTCATCCCAAGCAAGGCGGGAGTGCCACTAGCACGCAAAGGGTTACAGAGGATTGGGAACAAGAGTAAAGAGACGTGTTTGAGGAAAGGATACAGAGAAGGACGGAGAACAAGATCAAGGTGTCAGAAGATGTCGATTGACATTACACTTAAATATTTAATGTTTATAATCATCGGGGTAGCAAGTAAGGGGAAGGGAGTTCCACAGACTGGAAGTGCGAGAGAAGAAGCTGTTTGAGTAGAAGAGACGGTTACATTTAACCGTTTTGACAGTGAAAGGATCGGACCGAGATGACAGCCTGGTAACCAGCGAAAGTAACTCGTTGGAACAGTTGCCGTGAAAATACTTGTAGAAGAGACAGAAGGAAGCCATGTAACGTCTGTGGGAAAGGGATTGCAGACTAGATGCCAGATCAGGACCTATTATATTGCATATTCGTCTTTGAATTTTGTCGAGCACCTCGAGACGTACAGCGGGGGCACCAGACAATATATGACAGCAATATTCCATGCAAGGACGGATGGTTGATTTATAAATTTAAAGGATGGACTCGGACGAGACACAGAGAGCCAGCTTTCCTTGCAGTAGATGAAGCTATTGATTCAATGTATTTATTCGACCTCATGTCAGTGGACAGCGTGAGACCAAGCAGCCGTAACGAGGCGCTCTCGAGGAGTTGGGAATCAGCCATTCTGATGGGAGGCAAGGAGGGTTCTCTGTTGTGGGTAAAAGAGATTAGTTTCGTTTGTTTATTTATAGATCTAAAGGAGATGAAATAATATAAATCCTTAGCCCTAAACAAAAGACCTAGGAAAGAGGGTTCCTTACTTTTCCAACTATTAATCTCCTGGTGGCAACATGTAGAGAATTCAATAAAGCAGTAGTGCTCATAGTCTAATGATCACTTGAGGCATGAAACTGATAGTCATCATACAGCGTGGAATCCTTTGTCCAGATTGGCTATAACTATAGGCGCTTTATAATGAATACCCTTCCCTCATATACCGAGTATGACAGCAAAATTGTCCAAATTGTGTAACAGCAATATCATCCAATTGTTAGATTAAGTTTGAACCGTTGTATCTGAGAAATGATTAAAGATATTTTACTGGAATTCTCCGAGGTTTTTATAACACTACTGGACTCTACTGTGAATAATAAGAATGTATTTAGATCTAAGTTGAAATGCTGATCCCTCTTCTTGTTGTGACTTCCTGATCCAATTTTCCTTTTTACTGTTCCCTCTTTTTTAAACTTATTCACCGTTCTCTTAATGGTTGTTGAATGGACTTTGAAGATTGAAGCCAGATTATGGATGTTGGTACCATTACTGAAGGCCTGAATGATCTTTTTCCTCTCACCATTGCTCAGCTGGGAAGATATAGTGGGGATGACGCAAAACGATTTTAATCTGTTCTCTTTCTAGCTGAATAAGGGTTTTTCAGTGATTCTTATGACAAATGGTGTCAAGAAGGTTAAACGTCTTATCTGAAAACATTAAAAAGAAACTCAAATAGTTTAGTGGTTCTTTAGATATTGTTGTTACATGATTCTGACAATTTTGCTGTTACACCCACTATATAGGAAATTTTATCTCTCTCTCTGCACACACACACACACACACACATATTATAATTATTTAAAAAAAAAATTTCTTCGCTACATAAGAGTTCTCATGTTTCAAAAATGAGAGCCAACAACCTCAAAATAATTATTAAAATTAAATTGAGTTAAAGTATGAAGCCCTGTTTCATCTTCAAGCGTAAATTTCGGAATAACCAATCTTGTAATTTACGCATCTTTCTAAGCATTTTCATTCGCAAAATTAATTCCTATAGAAACGGCTGGGGCGACCATTTTGCCTAAGACACAATTTTTATCCACACGGTGCTCCATACATAAGTAGGGCTTAAATTATGGTCGCCCCTGGCGTTTCTAAAAATGAGATCAAAGCTCACTACAAATACAGAAAATAAACAATGAAACATTAAAAGATCATAAGGAAAATTTATTCCTATAAAGATTGATTCCTTTAATTTGCCTGAAGAAGGTCGCAAGACACGAAACCCGTGTAGCAAGAATATGAAGAATAAAATATAATATATACACTAAACTAAATCCATATTATAACAAAAAACGTTTCTCACTTTTTTTTGTTAATATATATATATATATATATATATATATATATATATATATATATATAAATTGTCCAGTAGCGCCCGGCGTTGCCAGGGATGTAAAAAAGTAAGAGATAGATCAAGTTTAACGAATTGGTCAAACCCAAACACAAACAAAAATATTGTTTTCAATCGTTTACCGATTGAATAGAATTTTATTATAAACAATTGTCTTGTAAATGGAATTTTTAAAAGCATTCTGAATGTAAAATAAAGAAAAAAATTAGTGTACAATAAGAAAAACACTACCTGCCAAAAAAAGGTGAAGTTTTGTTGAAATCGGTTGAAAAATGTAGGAAATCCGATACCATATATAAACGAGCACATACACACACAAACAACCTGAGTTTTATAATAAGTATAACTCGATATGGGTTATCCCCCTTTCATTCTCGTGATGCCTCTTAATCGTGTTTTCAAATTGATTTCGTACAAAAACAATTGTGTTTTTCAAATTTTTGTCGACGTTAGAACCACCGCAAGGTAATTTTACGTAGTCCTGTGAAGTTTTGTTGAAATCGGTTGAAAAAATGTAGGAAATCCAATCCAATATATTAACGTACATACACACACACATACACACACACACACACAATAATGCATCACACACACGCAAAATCTGCGTTTTATAATAAGATAAGATATATATATATATATATATATATATATATATATATATATATATATATATATATATATATATATGTGTGTGTGTGTGTGTGTGTGTGCGCGCAGGATTTCAATCATAATGCTATGCCGTGCTGGAAAATCAGTATTCAACAATATTGTTTTTACAAGAGCTCGAACTCTAACTTCTGTTTATGAAGACAAGTTCATAACTATCGTATGCACTTAGGAATATACTTTTTTACAGTGAGGCACCCACTTATTCCAAACTCTTCCTGACGACCACGTAAGTGAGTTGTTGAGTGGATCCTCGTGTGTATACTCTTGTTCGCATGTCAGTGCCTGGCACAGAAGATACTTTTTTTTTTCAACCACTCGGTTTTCGCTACGATTAAATCTTTCAGTGGTTCACTTTACAATTTGAAAAATGTCTGTCAAAATTGATATCCGCCATTACAGTTCTGATGCGGACTCTCTGTCTACGTCCGTCTATCCACATCGAACTCAAATGACAATGTCTTTCCAAATGTCAAAACAATTGGAAGGACACATGCGTAAAGGGTAGAAGTAGATCGTAAGGCAAACAGGGAAAGAAAGAAAAAAAGAAAGAAAAAAAAAGAAAGAAAGAGACGACAATTACAAAATGAATAAAGAAAGAAGAGAGGTTTATCAGAAAAAGGGAAAGAAGGACAGAAAGAAGAGACAATTATGAGAAAATAAAGAAAGAAGAGAGGTTTATAAGAAAGAAAGAAGGAAAGAAAAGAGAGAGGGAGAGAGTTTTATCAGAAAGAAAAAAGAAAGAAAGGGAGAAAGAAAGAAGGAAAGGGATAAAGACAGAAACGATTATATAAAAATGAATAAAGGAAGAAGAGAGGTTTATCAGAAAGAAAGAGACAATTATTAGAAAAGAAAGAAAGAAGATAGGAAAATAGAATGAAAGAAATAAACGATTATTAGAAAATAGAGGTTTATCAGAAAGAAAGAAGAGAGGTTTAGAAAGAAAGAAATAAAGAAAGAAAGAAAGAAAGAGGAGAAAATTATTAGAAAATAAATAGATGTTTATAAGAAAGAAAGAAAGAAAGAAAGAAAGAAAGAAAGAAAGAAAGAAAGAAACGATTATTAGAAAATTAATAAAAAAAAGAGAGGTTTATAAGAAAGAAAAAAATAAAGAAAGGAAGGGAGGGAGGATTATCAGAAAAGAAAAACTTAGCAGGAAGAACGGACAAACCTGGGTTGGGAGTGGCTATAAATACTTGGCACGTTCCCAATGCTATTTGAAGCGGCTGAAGATTCTTCTTAGCCAGGTAAGTGAGAGAAAGACAAAGGAAGAAATAAAGACAGAATATATATATATATATATATATATATATATATATATATATATAGATAGATAGATAGATAGATAGATAGATAGATAGATAGATAGAGAGAGATTCAATCAAAGAGGAAAATGAATTGAAAGTTAGAGTTACAGAGAAAGAGAGTCCGAAAGAGCAAATAAGAGAGTTAAAAAATGAGAATAAGAGACAAACAGGCAAGAAAATAAAAGTAATAAAATATATTGGAATTACAAATGCTGCAGCAAAAGAAACAAGACTTCCCACACTGATGCATTCTGTTTTGGGGGCCTCTAGCAATGTTTTTTTTTTTTTTTTTTTGTAACCAGCCTTTCGACGAAGAAAAACATTTTCTAGCACCCGTCATTTTTAGGAATATATGTATATATATATATATATATATATATATATATATATATATATATATATATATATATATCGTTATTGATCTACAAATTTACTTTCAATATATTTCGTTTCAATCTTTCACCAACCTCTTTGCAAGGTCCGCGCCTGTATAGTCAAAACCCAACTTTTGTGGCCTCAAGCACTAATTCTATTTTTCAGAATAGTCAGCTAGATCTTCTTCCAGCATCGCCGTCAACTACCACATCACGGACTCAATGTCATTATGAATGCGACGGATGGTTACAAAGGTACACAAACAAATTCAGTGTTATTTCCTTGTCGAGGGAGTAACCTCATAGGAGAGTGCCTGTTCACCTACGAGTAAAAAAAAATCCATACAAATTTGCCGTGTTACACCAGAGCAACGAACCGGTTTTTTCGATATTTCATAATATTTTTTCTTTTTTGACAAAGGTGGCATATATATATATATATATATAATATATATATATATAAACAATTATTAGGATTTAACCAAATTGAATTGAGCTCTCTGGCCAATGACATATTCCTACATAGAAAACGGTAAATTAAAAAATTCCTCTCTTTCTTTAAAGGTAGAATCTCTGACTGATACCAAATCTGTCGGGTTCCGATCCCGGCCTGAAGCACTCGGACATCTAGCCACACTGAAGAGCTGTGATACAGCAAAACAGTCTGTCTGTGGATAATATATATATATATATATATATATATATATATATATATATATAGTTTAAAAAATTGCCTTTCGAGCGCCATTTAAACCAGCTCATGCGAAGGGCTCTTGATTGTGTCTGTGTTTGAGAGTCCCTAAGTATTTGCATGTTCTCAGCACTGGAAACTCTCTTGACCGCCGTTTAATCTGGGTATCTATTCACATGAGACTTTCTTTTCCTCTCTGCAGCCGTGGCTCTTTTGATTGCAATCTGGTCGTCTGTTGGCGGAGATTTCTTTTTGCGAGGCATACTGCTGCCGGATGCAAAAGGCAAAAATAAGCTACAAAACTGGAAATAGATCGCTGCATTTAAATATCGCATTAATATTTGAGCTTACCTTTTAAAATTTCAACGATAATTCTCCTGCCAACACTTAATTTAAAGACAATTTCATGTGCCCAGGTCATTATTTTCCATACAAACAAATATTTCTCATTTCATAGGTGACTTTCGCTGGATTCCGCAATTTGATTTCGATTATTCCCAAATTTATGTCCAAGTTATAAAAATTGTTATCGCACAAGAAACATGTCGCCAAAAAATTTGTCGAAAACAATATGAGTAATGAAAACTTGGCAAGCCAAAATTTCTCATGTTGCATGAGCTATTGAAAGTTAGAGAGTTGTGTCCCTTTAATTGAAAAAGTGACACTGACATTCCCATTTATTATAAAGATAATAGGGTAAAATACAATTTTAAGGTAGGTTATATTTATCGCTTAAAGTGCTTAATATCAGGGATAGAGCGTATGTAAATATAAAAATGGACACTGAAGCCAAAACCCAGAGGCAAGAGTCTGCTTCATGCTAAAACTTGACGATTCTGTTTTGAATAACTTCAATGCCCATTTCTATATATATATATATATATATATATATATATATATATATATGATACTCAGTTTATTTATTAAACAGTATATTTATTTAATTTCGACGATAGAAAAATATGCTCTCTCCAGAAAGATAGGAACATGTTTCCCCTTGGCAAGAGAAAACGCGCGTAAATGAAATATAACAAATCTGGCGGGAAATGGAACAAATGCGAGCCTTACATTACCCGCACATCCAACCTTACACTACCTGGTATTCTCAAGCGATCACCCATATAAAGGTTCGACTTTGCATAACTTAGGTGATCTTCCGGGAACCGGTGTTTTAATGGGATATGCCTGTAAGTATACTTTTGGCGACAATATATATATATATATATATATATATATCATAAGATGAGAAAAAGTAGGAAACAAATCTCACATCCCACTCATACTTCACCAAACTGCTATGAACAAGCACTATTGTTTCACTCCGACAGCTTTTTGCCTCATGTATATTTTTTCTCAAATAAATGGAAAAAAAGCAAGTGACGTTTCACATACGGCTTGCCCACAAGCAGAATTGTTCATAACCATTTTTGGTTCTCACCCGTCGAGGTACAATTGTAATGCACCGAAACGAAGTTGCATCTTTGTAGTGAGTAAACTCTTTTTGTCTATATGATAAAATTATAATATATAAATATATATATATATATATATATATTATAATTATAAAATAACTGATTTAAAATATGTTTTTTTGCGACATTAGTTCCATTTCAGCCTGAAGCTTGAGGATGAAATAAAACTAATGTTTTTAATTTAATTACAAAATTAAATTCGAAGTTTTTAGCTTCCACTTTTGAAACATGGTTAGAACTGTGTAGCGAAAAAACATATTTTAAATAGTTAATTTATAATATTAATGCTCTGTAAATTTACATTGATCACTATTTTGTAAAAATAAAAATATCTATAAGAACACCGGATTATATATCTTACTGTTCTTTCTTTTATATATTTATATATATATATATATATATATATATATATATATGTGTGTGTGTGTGTGTGTGTGTGTGTGTGTGTGTGTTTCCTAATTTGAAAATCGATCATTAAAATTCATCGACACAAAATCGCTTGTTGTATTTGTCTTAAAGAACATTTGCTACAGCACACACACACACACGACACACACACACACACACATATATATATATATATATATATATGAATAAAAAGGCAATGTAAGATTTATTTTGTTGCACATGTTTATATACAAAAGCGAGGAGTCGGGGAAGAATAGTTTTTCTCGTCTTATTATTGATTTTGTTCCTTTACAGATACACTCTATCTGAACATAATGTACATATATATATATATATATATATATATATATATATATATATATATATATATATGTGTGTGTGTGTGTGTGTGTGTGTGTGTGTGTGTGTGTGTAAAATATATAGAAAATAGGAGAGAACTCGTTAGGTAAATAATCAAAATTCTTTAGTATTTCTGTTATTATTTTTAAAAATAGTGCTCGATACAAAAAGTAGAGCATAAATTTTGAGAAAAAAATTTCGCTTGAAGATGTAACAGAGTTTGGCACTTTAATTCAATTTAATTCAAATAATTATATTGAAGTTTTCAGCTCTTGTTTTGAAACATGAGAACTCTTATGTAGCCTTGGCATCATATTTTTAAATAAATAATTATATATATATATATATATATATATATATATATATATATATATATGAACTTTTTACCAATGCTTTTCGTCCTACGTCGAAGAGAGTCATCAGTACAGCAAAAGTTTTCTTTTTAGCCTTTACCCATATTGCTTTTAGAGATATATTTTAATTTATAACTGAATTATTACACACACACACACACACACACACACACACACACACACACACACACACACATATATATATATATATATATATATATATCCTACACGCAAACTCCTAGTGGCACGTTGGTGAGCCGTCGATGGCAACGCCAATGATCTTCTGGTGGCAGACACCGGCAGATAATATCTCGTTTTTTTACTCTCTATACCCAATGACATCTGTTGTGATTTTGGCAATAACAAACGTTCTTTGTTTCTATTTGAGATACTAAAATATCTGATTGTCTCTCCTCTCGAACAAATGAATTTGTGTCAGTTTCCTGAGATTTGTTTCACAAGCAAATAAAACGCTCAATGACAGAAGTCATAAAGGTCAGAAAGTGTATGACAGTGAGTTGGAAACTTGAGAAGAAGAACCAGAAAGAGAGAAATAAACAGAGTAGAATGGGGGAAGGACAGAGAAAAAAAGAAAAGAAAGGAGAGATGACTGAAAAAGGAAAGAAAAAGAAAGACTCGTGAAAATGGAGAGAGAAAGAAATAAGGTGAAAAGGGTTAAGTAGAAGAGAAAGAAGCAAGGAAAGAAAAAGGAAGGGATAAAAGAGAAATGGGGAGAAAGAGAAGAAAAGAAAGAATGAGTAAGAAAATTAAAAAAAGGTAGAAAGAAAATTTGTGAGAGAAAGAGAGAAATGAGAAGAAAAGGGAGAGTGGGGAAAAGAAAGAAAGAAAGAAAGAAAGAAAGAAAGAAAGAAAGAAAGAAAGAAAGAAAGAAAGAAAGAAAGAAAAACGGAGACAAAAGAAAATAAGAAATTCAGAGCGTATGCGGAACAAAAAGGGACGAAGACAAAAACAAGAAGAAAGAAAAGAGACATAGAAGAAAAAGAATAATTATGAATTAAGAAGAAGAAATATTTTATTTGTCTGGTACAAGGTTATGATAATACTGAGTGGATAATAAACTTAAAAAATGAAGAAGATAGATGAAAAAACAAACAAAAGAAAAATAAGAATGAAGAAAGAAGATAAAAAATTAACTGTTTACGATTCCCATTTTGTCATTGATTCATGAATATGGAGTACTGAAAGAGAAACAAATTCACACAAGAAGTCAGTGAATTAGAAAAGAGGAAAGTAAGAAAAGCGAGGATGCGACCGAAATATTGCTGGAAAAAAAGTAAAAAAAAATATTACACAACTAAATAAAATTAGTATTTTGATAACGAGGAAAAATTAAAATATATTAAAGGACGAGAATAGACTGTAAGTATAGGAAAAATAAATAGAAATAAACAAGAAATACGATAATAAATCAGATGTACGAGAATAAACGAGAGTGGATCATAAGTATGAGAATAAACGAGAATAAACGAGAAATACAATAATAAAGCAGATGTACGAGAATAAACGAGAGTGGACCATAAGTATGAGAATAATCGAAAATAAACCAGAATAAACAAGAAATGCGAAAATAAACGAGAAGTACCGAGAATAAAGAAGGGATCATAAGTATAGTACTGGAATAATAGAGAAATACGAGATTAAGTGAGAATAGACGAAAATAAACGAGAAGCAACTCACTGTTTATTTTTGAGTCTCTCCTTATGTCGGTATTTTTTAATAGTAAACACGCCAAATGTCGCAGACGCTACTTTCCCCAGTGAATGCCGTTCTATCGAGTTGCAGTGTGACATAACACGAAAGAATTTCGGTCATTCAGGTATCGGTCTCTCAACGTAAGATTTAGGTGAAAGAATTCTCAGAGCGGAATTCTTCAGAAAGAGGCGATAAGCAAAGACGATGGAATTATTCACTCGTTTCCAGTTACAGATAACATCCTTCATAATTATGTCAGTTGATATATTTACTCGTTAGTTAATATGTAAAAGTGGCATTCTAATACGGTTGATGTACATAAATATATTCCACTAAAATACACACGCACACACACATATATATATATATATATATATATATATATATATATATATATATATATATATATATATGTGTGTGTGTGTGTGTGTGTGTCGATGAAAAATTTCTCAGAGTTAACCTGTAGAAAAGACAACATTTATAAATATAAAAGACAATATGAAAACTGTAATAGTTGCCGACGGGTTTCGTCCGGTGTGGACTTTTTCTAGGCAAAATGAAACGAATTTACTAAAGTAACTAATAATAATAATAACGAAACAAAATGTCCTTAGTATCTGGAAGAATTTAGAGAACGCTATTTTCCTACTGTTAACTGAAATTACGTCATTTACGGTCACGTGTGGAGATATTGTTTTTATTGCTGTGTTGACGGATTCAACCATTTTCTTTTGATTTCTTATTATTAATCTACGCCCAGGCTTTTTCCCTATTTCAACTTTCTTAACAGAATTAATTCTCCCCCAAACACACGTACACAACAGTATCAAGAAATCAAAAGAAAATAGAAGAAGCAGGCCTTCACCTTTCGGCTACAAGAGAAGATCTGACAACCAAAAGGAGTTGAGTTTTATCTTTTTGTCTTGTATTCTTCCTTCAGAATTTTCTTCGACAATGGCGGTTGCCTGATAGAAACGATGTCGCTTTGTCTCCGTAGTCGATTGTTGATCCCACAGGAGACAAGGGTATTTTTTCAGGAATACCTAACTGCAGATCAGTTCAGTGACAAAGAAAGGAACACTGATGGAGAAAGACAGCAGGCGACATAAATTATTCATTACCGGATGATGTCGACTACAATATGCAACAAGATGACTCTAAAATATATCGAAAGACTGGAGCTCTTAAGCACTGACTTTGCTAAACATTTTATTGTGTAAGTTCGACAATTTCATCAAAGTTTCCTTTTAATTACAGATTATACTCGATGAAGGATCAAAATGGACCGGCCGAAATCTTTTGTTAATAATAAATACACACAGGAAAAGAGATCTGATGATCTTAACAATGTTGCATTGTAACATGTTTATTTTGTTTTATAATTGAAGAGAAGGTTGTGTCTGAATTTCTGGGATGAGGAGTTATCATTATTTACATTATTTACAGCCGGATTACTGTCCTCATCTTTGTTCGCCATTGTGCCGTCCTGTCTTCATATGATGTCTGTCAACCCGGTTAACCTTCAAGGAATTTCAAACTGAGCCCTTTATTGTAGATTGTTTGCATTGTGCTGGTCATGTTTAGGGATTATCTCGTTTTAGTTAAGAGTCGCCGCGAGTCGTCAAAAATGACGACAATTGATGAAAATTTTAATAGTGAGATGGAATAAAGCAAAAGTCTTGAAACAATGTTGCTGAGATTCAATAAAGCGGAGAATTCACATCTAAAATAGATGTCAATGAACCGTTTAATTAATTCGTTCTTATTATAGTTTTCTAAACGTTCTATGTTATGTATGATTAATTGATTACTCCAATTATTATTTAAATCTCTTTCTGCTCAGCATCTTTACATGTTCCAAGGTTTATGAGGTGATGGCCTCAGTTTTGGGGACACAAAAGACATTGTGTTTATTGGCTATCTTCAAAAGGGCCACAACATCAATGGGGAGTCAGTTACGAAACGCTGTCAAGACCAAAAGCCCGGAAAACCGAAAAAAGGGATCTTGTTTCATCAGAACAATGCTCCAGCACACAAGTCCGTGGTTTCAATGGCTGCTGACGTGACTGTGGCTTTCAACTGGTCGATCACTCTTCCTATTCTCTTGATTTGACTATCATCTGTTCACCAACATGAAAAAAACACTTGGCTGAGAACAAGTATTGCAGTGGTGATGACCTTATATCTGTAGTTCTTTGCTCAGTCAGATGCCAGTTTACCTGCAAAGAAAGAATGCAGTTCTTAATAAGAAGAGTTGCAATTAATGCATGCAAATAGAGGCCAATGAACCGTTTAATTAATCCGTTATCATCATTCTTTTTGAACGTTCAATGGTATGCGTGATTCATTGACCACTTCCGTTATTATGTAAATCGCTTTTTGCTCAATATTTTTTCATTTTAAAAATTGTACCTGTTTAATATAGCAGCGAAACGGAAATATCTCACGGAAGAAAAGAATTAGCAATAAAAAGACAAAGACAACGACGAAAAAGATTATTTCAAGAACAAGTTGAAGCAAGACATAATATACAAAAGTATCTGAGGCCCCACTCGAAAGGATTGAACAATCAAAGAAATAAAGAAGCTGATTAATTAAAAGCTTTATTGTGCTCTCGAACTAATTTTGTGTAAATGCATATAAATATTTTATTTGTATAGATTATTAAAACGACTAAGGAAAGTAATGCCTCATAAATTTAATAGCTTAAGTGGGGTGCATGTATCAAAAGAAAGATCAGAAACTTTTATGAAATCTTGTGTTTAATTCGTTGCCGTCACTGATAGCTACATTCTATATCAAAACATAATATATTTGATGTCCCGACTGATCGTTCGATGTACAATGAAAGCTTCTATTAAATTTGGTTGAATGTCTAACAGCTTCATGTCCTATTCAAATGTCTATTATGTTTGGTACAAACCAAATCGATTCTGCCTTTTTGACTCTTGTGCAAACCGAACTGTCTTTTTGAATCATATGCAAAACGAACCAAACTCTGCCTTTTTAGTCTTATGCAAACCGAAATAATGTCTGCTTTTTTTAATCTTGTGAAAACTGAACAAATATTTTCATTGTTGACTCTTGCTCAAGTCGAACAAATGTTATCCTTTTTTACACTTGTGTAAATCGGACTAATGACTGCATTTTATTGTTATGCAAACTGAACCAATGTCTGCATTCTTGATTCTTGTGCAAGCTGAACAAATGTCATCCGTTTTCAATCTTGTGAAAACCGAACCAATATCTACCTTTTTCACTCATGTGCAAATTAAACTGATTCTAACTTTTTGTCTCTTGAGCAAACAGAACCCATTCTGCATTTTTGACGCGCGTACAAACCGAACGAATGTTTGCAATTTTTAATCTTGTGCAAACCGAACCAATCTTTGATTTTTGACTTTTGTGCAAACCGGACCAATGTCTGCCTTTTTGTTTCTTGTGAAATATGAACCAAAGTTTACCTTTTTTTACTCTTGCGCAAGGCGAACAATATCTGCCTTTTTGACACTCGTGTAAACCGAACAAATGTATGCCTTTTTGTTTGCTCTGCAAACCAAACAAATGCCTGCATTTTTTATCCTGATGAAAAACGAATTAATCTCTTTATTCTTGATACGTGACCAAGCCGAAACGACGTCTTCCTTTTTCCTTTTGTGCAAATCGAACAAATGATTTCCTCTTGACTTTTGTGAAAAACAAACCAATGTCTGCATTTTTGACATTTAGGAAAACCGAAGAAATATCTGCCTTTTTTTAATCTTGTGTCAACAGAATTAATCTGTCTTTGAATCTTGGACATACAGAACAAATCTCTGTCATTTTTACTCTTGTTCAAACCGAATGTATGCCTTTTTGATTCATGCATAAAATGACACGGGCAAACCGAACAGATTGCCGTCTCTTGTGCAAACCACTCCAAAAATTCCCGTTTTGATCCTTGTGTAAACCAAACCCATTCTGTTTTTTGGACTTTAGTGCAAACCAAACAAACGTCTGCCCTTTTTATTCTTTGGCAAACCGAACAAAAGTCATCCTTCTTGACTCTCCGACAAACTGAATCAATGTCTTCTTTTTGGACTCTTGTACAAAACGAAAAAATGTTTTTTACACTTGTGCAAACCGATGCAATCTCTGTCATTTTGGCACTTGGGAAAAAATAAGCAAATATTTTCCATTTTTACTCTTGTGCAAACCGAGACAATCGCTGCATTTTTGTTTAATCCTGTGCAAACGGAATCAATGCCTTCCCTTTTGACTGTTGCGCAAACCGAACCCATTCTGCCATTTTGTTCTTGTGCAAGCCAAAATCATTCTGCCTTCGTGATTTTTGCCCAAACTGAACTAATCTGTTTTTTTTTTGGTTCTTGTGTAAAATCAAGCAATCTCTGATTTTTGACGCTTTTGCAAATTGAACCAATGCCTGACATTTTGACTCTTGTGTAAACCGAACCGATGTGTGCCTTTTTTATTCTTGTTCAAATCGAATCAATGTTTTCATCCTTGACTCTTGTGAAAACCGAACTAATGTTTGCCTTTTTGACTCTTGAGCTAAACGCACCAATGTCTGTCTTTTTACCTCTTGGACACACCGCACTTATGCGTTTTTGACTAATTTTCAAACCGAACCAATGCCTTCTCTTTTTACTCATGTACAAACTGAATCAATGTCTGCCTTTTTGATTCATGTTAAAATCGAACCAATATCTTTCCTTTTTTTACTCTTTTTTTTCTTTTTTTAAGCGTTTCACCCCAAGCAAGGCGGGGGGCCACTAGCACGCAAGGGGGTACAGAGAGTTGGAGCTAGAGTAAAGAGGAGTGATAGAGAAAAGGATGAAGAGAAGGGTAGGGGGATAGATCAGGGCATCTGGAAACGTCGATTGACATTACATTTGAATAGTTGGAGATTATTGCTATCAGGGAAGCAGGAAGAGGGGAGGAAGTTCCACAGACGAGATACCAGATCAGGGCCAATTACGTTGCATATCCGTCTCTGGATCCTATCAAGAACCTTGAGACAAGCATAAGGTTGCACCAGACCATATATGGCAGCAATACTCCATGCAAGGGCGGATGGTTGACTTGCAGTTTTGAAGGATCGACTCTGGTGAGAAAAATGTTCTGGTGCGGCACAGGGAGTCAACTTTCCTTGCGGTGGACGAAGCAATTGACTCAATGTATTTGTTCCATCTCAGGTCAGCAGTCAATTTGAATTTGTAGTTGCAAAGAGGAGCTCTCGAGAAGTTGAGCGTCAGGCATTCTAATAGGGGAGCAGGGATGGTTCTCCCTTGTACAAATCGAACAATATCTTCCTTTTTGATTCTTGTGCAAACCGAACAAATGTTTGCATTTTTGCAACTGGTAAAAATCGAACCAATATCGTCATTCTTGATTCTTGTCCAAGCCGAAAAATGTCTTCATTTTCCTATTGTACAAATCGAACAAATGTTTTTCTTTTTGCAAACCGAACTAAAGTCTGGCTAAACAATTCTTGTGCAAACAGTACAAATCTGACTTTTTGACTCTTGTGCATACCGGACCAATTTGACACATGGATGAGGCGAACCAATGTCTGCCTTTTTGACTCATGGGTGAGCCGAACCAATATCTGCCTTTCTTACACATGGGTGAGCCGAACCAATGTCTTCCTTTTTGACTCATGGGTGAGCCGAACTCGTGCCTGCCTTTCTGACACATCGGTGAGCCGAACCAATGTCTGCTTTTGGACTCATGGGTGAGCCGAACCAATGTCTGCCTTACTGACTCATGGGTGAGCCGAACCAATATCTGCCTTTCTTACACATGGGTGAGCCGAACCAATGTCTGCCTTTTTGACTCATGGGTGAGCCGAACCAATGTCTGCATTTTTGACTCATGGGTGAGCCGAACTCGTGCCTGCCTTTCTGACACATCGGTGAGCCGAACCAATGTCTGCTTTTGGACTCATGGGTGAGCCGAACCAATGTCTTCCTTTTTGACTCATGGCTGAGCCGAACTCATGTCTGCCTTTTTGACACATGGGTGAGCCGAACCAATGTCTGCTTTTGGACTCTTGGATGAGCCGAACCAATGTGTGCCTTTTTGGCTCATGGGTGAGCCGAACCAATGTCTGCCTTTCTGACCCATGGGTGAGCCGAACTCGTGCCTGCCTTTCTGACACATCGGTGAGCCGAAACAATGTCTGCTTTTGGACTCATGGGTGAGCCGAACCAATGTCTGCCTTATTGACTCATGGGTGAGCCGAACCAATATCTGCCTTTCTTACATATGGGTGAGCCAGACCAATGTCTGCCTTTCTGACTCATGGGTGAGCCAACCAATGCCTGCCTTTCTGACACATGGGTGAGCCGAACCAATGTCTGCTTTTGGACTCATGGGTGAGCCGAACCAATGTCTGCCCTTTTGACTCATGGGTGAGCCGAACCAATGTCTGCCTTTTTGACTCATGGGTGAGCCGAACCAATGTCTGCCTTACTGACTCATGGGTGAGCCGAATCAATGTCTGCCTTACTGACTCATGGATGAGCCGAACCAATGTCTTCCTTTTTGACTCATGGGTGAGCCGAACTCATGTCTGCCTTTTTGACACATGGGTGAGCCGAACCAATGTATGCTTTTGGACTCATTGGTGAGCCGAACCAATGTCTGCCTTATTGACTCATGGGTGAGCCGAACCAATATCTGCCTTTCTTACATATGGGTGAGCCGAACCAATGTCTGCCTTTCTGACTCATGGTTGAGCCGAACCAATGCCTGCCTTTCTGACACATGGGTGAGCCGAACCAATGTCTGCTTTTGGACTCATGGGTGAGCCGAACCAATGTCTGCCTTACTGACTCATGGGTGAGCCGAACCAATATCTGCCTTTTGCACATGGGTGAGCCGAACCAATGTCTGCCTTTTTGACTCATGGGTGAGCCGAACCAATGTCTGCATTTTTGACTCATGGGTGAGCCGAACTCGTGCCTGCCTTTCTGACACATCGGTGAGCCGAACCAATGTCTGCTTTTGGACTCATGGGTGAGCCGAACCAATGTCTTCCTTTTTGACTCATGGGTGAGCCGAACTCATGTCTGCCTTTTTGACACATGGGTGAGCCGAACCAATGTCTGCTTTTGGACTCTTGGATGAGCCGAACCAATGTGTGCCTTTTTGGCTCATGGGTGAGCCGAACCAATGTCTGCCTTTCTGACCCATGGGTGAGCCAAACCAATGTCTGCCTTACTGACTCATGGATGATCCGGACCAATTTCTGCCTTTTTGACTCATGGGTGAGCCGAACCAATGTCTGCCTTACTGACTCATGGGTGAGCCGAATCAATGTCTGCCTTACTGACTCATGGATGAGCCGAACCAATGTCTTCCTTTTTGACTCATGGGTGAGCCGAACTCATGTCTGCCTTTTTGACACATGGGTGAGCCGAACCAATGTATGCTTTTGGACTCATTGGTGAGCCGAACCAATGTCTGCCTTTTTGACTCATGGGTGAGCCGAACCAATGTCTGCCTTTCTGACTCATGGGTGAGCCGAACCAATATCTGCCTTTCTTACACATGGGTGAGCCGAACCAATGTCTTCCTTTTTGACTCATGGGTGAGCCGAACTCGTGCCTGCCTTTCTGACACATCGGTGAGCCGAAACAATGTCTGCTTTTGGACTCATGGGTGAGCCGAACCAATGTCTGCCTTATTGACTCATGGGTGAGCCGAACCAATATCTGCCTTTCTTACATATGGGTGAGCCGAACCAATGTCTGCCTTTCTGACTCATGGGTGAGCCGAACCAATGCCTGCCTTTCTGACACATGGGTGAGCCGAACCAATGTCTGCTTTTGGACTCATGGATGAGCCGAACCAATGTCTGCCTTTTTGACTCATGGATGAGCCGAACCAATGTCTGCCTTTCTGACCCATGGGTGAGCCGAACCAATGTCTGCCTTACTGACTCATGGATGATCCGGACCAATTTCTGCCTTTTTGACTCATGGGTGAGCCGAACCAATGTCTGCCTTACTGACTCATGGATGAGCAGAACCAATGTCTGCCTTTTTGACTCATGGATGAGCCGAACCAATGTCTGCTTTTTTGACTCATGGGTGAGCCGAACTCATGCCTGCCTTTCTGACACATGGGTGAACCGAACCAATGTCTGCTTTTGGACTCATGGGTGAGCCGAACCAATGTCTGCCTTTTTGACTCATGGGTGAGCCGAACCAATGTCTGCCTTTTTGACTCATGGGTGAGCCGAACCAATGTCTGCCTTTCTGACTCATGGGTGAGCCGAACCAATGTCTGCCTTACTGACTCATGGATGAGCCGAACCAATGTCTGCCTTTTTGACTCATGGGTGAGCCGAACTCATGTCTGCCTTTTTGACACATGGGTGAGCCGAACCAATGTGTGCCTTTTTGACTCATGGGTGAGCCGAACCAATGTCTGCCTTACTGACTCATGGATAAGCCGAACCAATGTCTGCCTTTTGGACTCATGGGTGAGCCGAACCAATGTGTGCCTTTTTGGCTCATGGCTGAGCCGAACCAATGTGTGCCTTTTTGACTCATGGGTGAACCGAACTCATGCCTGCCTTTCTGACACTTGGGTGAGCCGAACCAATGTCTGCTTTTGGACTCATGGGTGAGCCGAACCAATGTGTGCGTTTTTGACTCATGGGTGAGCCGAACCAATGTCTGCCCTTTTGACTCATTGGTGAGCCGAACCAATGTCTGCCTTACTGACTCATGGATGAGCCGAACCAATGTCTGCCTTACTGACTCATGGGTGAGCCTAACCAATGTCTGCCGTTTTGGTTCACGTGCAAGCCGAACAGCGTCTGACTTTTTTGTCTCTTGTGCAAACCGAAAGCATTCTTCCTTCGTGCTTCTTGTGCAAACCGAACCAAATTCTTCCTCTTTGACACTTTTTCAATTCGTACTCATTCTACATTTTTAATTGTTGTGCAAAGCGAACCAATCTCTGCCATTTTGAATCTCGTGCAAACTGAACAAATCTCTGCCGTTTTGTTTCATGTGTAAAGCGAACTAATGCCCGACTTGAGCAAACCTAACCCATTCTGCCATTTTGTCTCTTGTGAAAACCGAAATCATTCTGCCTTCGGGACTCTTGTGCAAACCGACACAATATCTGACTCTTTTATTTTTGTGTAAACCGAATCAATGTATTCATCCTTGACTCTTATGCAAAACGATAAAATGTCTTCATTTTTAACTCTTGTGAAAGTCGAACAAATGTCATCCTTTTTGGTTCTTGTGAAAACCGAACCCATTCTGCCTTTTTGACTCTTTGCAAACCGAACCTATATCTTCATTCTTGACTCTTGTGCAAACCGAACCAACATCTGCCCTTTTGTCTGTTGGGAAAACCGTACTCATGTCTGCTTTTTTTTTTTACTATTTTAAAACCGATCCAATATCTTTGATTCTGGTGCAAACCGAATCGATGTCTTCATTCTTGACTCTTGTGCAGGCCGAACAAATGTCTTCCTTTTCCAACTTGTGCAACTCGAACAAATATTTTCCTTTTGACTTTTTTTGTAAACCGAATACATGTCTTCTTTTTTGTCTCTCATGAAAATCCAACGAATATCTGCCCTTTTATTTTTTGTGCAAATCAAATCAAATTTCAGCTTTTTTGACTCGTGTACAAAACCGAACCAATGTCTCCCTTTTCACTCTCTTGCAAAACAAACCAATGACCTTTGTGCAAAACCGAACCAATCTGCCTTTTTGATTCTGGTGTAAACTGCACCAATATCTTCATTCTTAACTCTTGTGTACACCTAACATGTCTGCCTTTTTTATTCTTGTGCAAATCCGAACCACTGTCTATGGCTCTCGTACAAAATCTGATTTCTGTCTTCCTATTATTTATTTATCAAAACTTGAGATGCCGGCATTAAATAACCCGTAAAATTTGATATGCCGTAAAACAAATGAAACGAAAACCTATCAAAACAAACTGACCGCTTGATTATCGAATCTCATATTGCAACATCAATTTAGATATTAGGTTCTTAGCGATTCAATATGTCCTTTGTAAATTTACATTTATATCTGAAATTACTTGAAGATAGATCAGTTGCGTATGGACGTTCAATTGGCTTCGGTTGATTTTAGTTATTTGGAGGCAACAGGATTGAGTAGCAAGCAAGGCGACAATTTTCTTACACAATAATTACAGAACCCAATTTTCTACTTTTACATAAAGTTCAAAGCGTCAAATGCACAGATTTTTATAAACATATTAAAAATTTGCCCTTTGCATCTTATTTAGTCATTATCGGCCATTTCATGCAAAACAGCTTAATTGAAATATCTTTCATATTTTATATCTTTTCCTTTTCCCTTTTCGTTGTCTTTTCTCTCTCTCTTTCTCTCTCTAACTCACACACTCAGTTTTTTTCACTCAATAGATCTCCCTCTTTACTATATACAATTCTGTGATTTTTGGCTGTGTCTTTCTCTCTCTTTTTATTCTTTTAAATCTTCTCACTCGCTTTAATCATAGTCTCTCCTTGCTTTTCTACATGCTTTTATTTCTCTCTCTATCTCATTTTTCCGTCAATTCTCACATTAAAATGACGCCAGCTGTGACTCTTTCTTTCTATAGCCCTCTCTTTATCTGACTTTCCCTCACTTTCCCATTCCATTAGCAAACTAAAAGACAGATTACTTTACATTCTAACAGATGTGCTCATAAAATATGGATTATCAGCCTCATACCGGATGTAAATTATTCAAATTGAGAGAAATGAAATTTTAGTGCAAGAATCTTCTTGTTTGCTTTGGAACATTGTAGCTCAATAGCAAAAATGAAAACACGAAAAATATACACTTCATAGGTCAAGCAATTGATTGAAGATAATCTTTCCACGTCATATCAGCGTATACCTTTAGTCCGAGAAGGTTCAATGAGTCGCTCTCCTTGAGATTAACATCAATTATGCTATATAATAATAATTATAATTATAATATGTTTATCATTATTATTATTATTATTATTATTATTATTATTATTATTTAAGAGGTTGGACTTAAAAGTTCATAGGCTGACTATAAAGGTGTGATGCTAGAACTGTGAAATCTTGCATACATTAATTTCAACTCTTCATATGAATTACTGCATTCTTTCTTTGCAGGTAAATTGGCATCCTCTCGATCAAAAGATTCATCAAAAGCAGATATGACGTTCTCATCACTGTGATATAGGTTCCCAGCCAAATGTTTTTACATGTTGGTGAACAGATGATAGTCAAATGAAGAGAATATGGAGAGTGATGAACCAGTTCAAAGCCACAGTCACGTCAGCAGCCATTGAAACCAAGGACTTGTGTGTTGGTGCATTGTCCTGATGAAACAAGATCTCTTTCGTAGGCTTTCCTGGGTTTTGATCTTGACAGCCTTTCGTAACTGCCTCGGAAAGTTGGCATAATACTCTCTATTGATGCTATGATTCTTTTGAAGATAGCCAATAAACACAATGTCTTTTGTATCCAACAAAAACTGAAGCCATCACCTCATAAAACTTGGAACATGAAACAATGTTGAGCAAAAATTGGTAACCAATGAATCATACATACCATTGAACGTTCAAAAAATATAAGAAGAACGGATTAAATAATTCATTGGCCTCTATTTTAATTGTGAATTTTTCGCTTTATTGAATCTCAATAACATTGTTTCAAGACTTTTGATTCATTCCATATCACTATTAAACTTTCCATCAATTGTCGTCATTTTTGACGACACGCGAAAACTCTTAGCCAAAACGAGATATCCTTAAACATGAACGGCAGAATGCGAACGATCTATAATGAAGGGCTCAGTCTGAAATTCCTTGAAGGTTAACCGGATTGACAAACATCAGATGAAGACAGGACGGCACAATGGCGAACAAAGATGAGGACATTAATCCGGCTGTAAATAATATAAATAATGATAACTCCTCATCCCAGAAATTCAGGCACAACCTTCTCTTCAATTATAAAACAAAATACTAAAATCTTTTTTCGTCTGTGTATTTATTATTGACAAAACATTTCGGCCGATCCATTCTTCAGCCCTCATCAAGTATAATCTGTATAAATAGTAAATGTTTTTTTGTCGAACTAGCACAGATTTCAACACAGTGAAATGTTCAGTGCTTGAGAGCTCCAATCTTTCGATATATTTTAGAGTCATCTTTTTGCATATTGTAGTCGACGTCATTCGATAATGAATAATTTCTGTCGCCGCTGTCTTTCTCTCTCTCGTTGCTCCATTCTCCTTTGTCACTATGGTTAGGTATTCCTGAAAAAACTCTCGTCTCCTGTGGGATCAACAGCCAACTGGGAAAACAAAACGGCATAGTTTCTATCAGGCAAACGCCATTGTCGAAGAAAACTCTGAAGGAAGAGCATAAGACAAAATAATAAACTAGAGCTCCAATCTTTCGATATATTTTAAAGTCATCTTAGTGTATATTGTAGTTCACACCATCCGGTAATGAAAATTTCAGTCGCCTGATAAAGCTGAAGTGTCATCCCCTGGTGTAGCAACCATGTTTGTATGAATGAAATGTGTCGATTTTCTAGAAAAGTCTCTACGAGTTACTTTTGTAATCTTCATTTAGATGTCAGATGTCAGTTTACTTGGAAATAATCTGGAACCGACAGGGACAGCATCAGATTTTACAGATCGGTATCTCCTCTCTCGCCTTTCTTCAAACATAACACCTCCAAAATTGCCGCCCTCACGGATCCTTTCTGGATTGGAGAGTTTTATACCCCAGAAAAAAAAAACGAACAGCAAGCTCTGTTTCTCCACTGAATATGCTGCAGTGATACCTCACCATAACCACTACTGCAATATCTATCACATGGAACGGTATCGAAGAACACTAGTTGTATTCAGAAATTTCCGAAATCATTGCAAAGGAGTTCTACAAATTGCAAAGTGTAGCTATACACAAGCAGTCCAGACCGAAGTTGAAAGCAAACAATTTGGTTCACGGGACGTCTGCAAGTACTAAATTCTGAAAAGAATCAAAACCTCAGTCCCTACTATAGTGAATATCCCGAGGTCATCTCATCTTCGTCAGATAAGGTAAAGCTCTTCGCTACGATCTTTACATGTAACTCGACGCGAGATGACAAAGAATATCCATTTCCCGACTTTATCCGACTCACTGACAACAATCTCAGCCATAATTTTGTACTAGAAGAGGAAAATCTCAAGACTTATCAAAACTTTTGATCCTAAGAAGACTACTGATTCAGATAAAATCTCAGTGGTTGTCCATAAGAATAAGAGTTATCCCTGATCTTGGCAAAATTATTTAAACGCTGCAAGAAGAAATCTTTCCCAAGCCTGTGGAATGTGTCAAGTGGATGTCCTGTTTTCAAGAATACGGGCGAGTGCTCATCCCCGTCTCAATATAGACCCACCAGTCTCATTAGCAAAGTTTTTGAAGCTATAATCAGCAAGAAGATTGTTGATCCCTCGACGCCTTGAGCGACAAGCAGTACCGATTAGGACCGGCTTCGTCTACTGCTGATGTCTGAACTGTCATCACTCACAGAATCAGTGAGACATTAGACAACAAATACATCTCATGGACAAGCGCAATAGACATTACAGAAACAACAGGAATTAAGAGGTGGTTCCTCGCTCGTCATAAACTTTTTGAAGCTATAATCAGCAAGAAGATTGTTGATCCCCCCAAAGCCTTGAGCGACAAGCAGTACCGATTAGGACCGACTTCGTCTACTGCTGATATTCGAACTGTCATCACTCACAGAATCAGTGAGACAACAAATACATCTTAAGGACGAGCGCAATAGATATTACAGAAGCAACAGGAATTAAGAGGTGGTTCCACGCTCGTCATATAGGAGTAATCCACTATACTACACTTTGACAAGGTGTTGTATTGAGTATTACTTTACAAGCTTTCTAGCAATGGAATCACTGAAAGAGTCTACTCAATTATCAAGTCCTTCATAATGAATAGGTCCTTGAAAGTATTTTTAATGGACAGTTCTCTGAGTCCAAATGGACGCGTCTCCCAAAACCCTCTTCTCAGTTGAACTTAAAATGTATGATCTACCTAAGAGTATGTTTCAATCATTTGTGAATATCTATGCTACATGATACAACGGTACAGGGGTACACCTCCAAAACTCTAGATGATCAGATTTTGGCAGCTGATCTTTCTTCTGATCGAGTTTTAACAGATCAGGGTGGGAGAACTGGCTGGTCAGATTCAATGCTTCGGAAACCAAACTATGTAACATTCCATCTTCAGCGAGCGGACTCTAATTTTTCACATGTCGCGATGAATGGGTGTTCCTTCAGAGAGGCCCCGTGTCTTGGGCGCCTGTTTGGGCAAACAACCTAAATATCGAGCGGAACTCGTACATACGCTCCACCGTACTGTAAAAAAGAGGCGGTTTCCGGTACTATTCTAGTAATTACCTAATTCAACTATCTTCTACTTTTACAAGAGCTAAACCAGGCCAAAAACTGGAGTACTGTTGTCATATATGGGTAGGAGCTGCGCAGTCTTCCCAGTCTCAGCAGAGTCCATAGGGAGCCCTGAACCCTTTTCTCACAGACCGAACGTTGCAAACCTATGGCTGCTCTGCCACTATTGCCATGAAAATTATTCAGACGTACTACATTCTTTGGTTCCAACAGTTCTAACCACCAAGGCTAAGATTCATGCCACGCCCATTGTA
>CAHIKZ030001507.1:0-10000 GCA_903632075.3 Acanthosepion pharaonis | reverse complement strand
CTCATTGCCGTTGTTAAGGGCGAGAAATTGATCGTTACTAAGAATAACGTTCGAAAAGAAAGCCGAATGGAATATATGGCTGCCAAAGGAGATACTTTAGAAAAAACAATTCATGTTTGGATGTGAATAGATCATTTGGATCAAACAAAAAAAATGGCAGATGAATAGAAGACAATTACAGTAGTTAGATAAAATGCGATTTATCTTACAAAAAAGATGATCAGAAGAAAGAGTGTTAATTAAACCATTGGAAAACTATCAAAAGACAACAACATCAATTTCACCGGAGCTGCACATATCAACAAACGAGACCATAGCATTGATAACGTTAGATGCGTCGCTTTAACATATTCAAGAACGTCGAAAGTATGAGTGAAAATACATTTTGAAAATAAATTTACGCATTATAGATTTAAATTGGAATTTAGGTATCATCAATGAATATTGTCTTCACAAAAAAGATATCTAAAAGCACTCTACAACTACTAATAGTGTCAAACAACGATTAGCTTTTAATCAGTAAAATGATATATGCAGAAGAAAAAAAAAATCCCCCAAGAAGTACAACTTCGCATATTTACTATTTGTGAAAGATGTTTTGTGTGAATAATTTCTTTGTTTCCAGGGTCCTTCAGTTACTCCTATGTATACATTTTCTTCATTATCTGGTGATTTTATTGTGGCTTGGTATATTACGTTGTTTTGTAATCAATTACCGTTTAAGGGACATTCGTTCTTTATTCCGCAGTTACACGTGGGTTTAATTTGTTCGTGTGGTTTGTTGATAATTTTCCTGTTATGCTTTTTTATTATTTGCGCCATGTTCTCGGTGCAACTGTAGCTGATTTTTTCCTGTGTTTTTGTTGAATATTTCAAGATCAAAGAATAAGAACTGAACAACAAAGGCAAAATGAATCTGGAACAAATGGATACATGCTCAATTTCATGCAAGAAGAAAAATGCAGTGGAATTCAGCTGCATTTGATTATGATTCTGAAACCTCAATCTAGATTGGTTCCGGGGACAACTTTGGTTCGCATTGTGGTACATGTAGAGTAGGGAGCATATTGGTGTTGTTCCAGTGGCAATGTTAAATTGGATCATTATCCTGGTCCATCAGATTTATTGAAGAACCTTTTTATGAATAGAAACTGTTATATACCATATCTATGAACACTAATGGGTGTGTCCCAATCCTCATAAATACGTTGGACACTGTTGTAAGTGGGGGTAATATACTGTCTAAATAGTCCGATACTAGCAGTGGTTTACCTACTTGACGCCGCTGGCGAGTATTGTATTTTGTTGATGTTGTAAAGATTAGCATTTCATTTCCAACCTCCGTTTTGGTTATTCCTCTTTCTGTAACCTTGTCTAGGTTACAACAAAAAGAAAGAAAGAAAGAAAGAAAGAAATTAAATTAGGTGACTGAGAAGGGGAGAAAGAAAGATGAAAATAGAGTCAAATTATTATAAGAGGCGTGTTATATACCGCACCTATGAACACTAATAGGTATGTCCCAATCCCCATAAATACTTTGGACACTATTGTATGTGGGGGTAATATGGTGTCTAAGCTGTCAGTTTGGGAAGATCTTGCCATGTTGAAGGCAGAGAGGAACCCGGACGAGGCAATGCCGAAGGGCAGAGTCTCGTCCGGGAAGGTAGACAGATACCCGATATATATATATATATATATATATATATATATGTATGTGTGTGTGTGTGTGTGTATATATATATATATATATATATGTATTGTTATATACTGTACCTATGAACACTAATGGGCATGTCCCAATCCTCATAAATACGTTGGACACTATTGTAAATGGATATAATAGGCTATCTAAGTAGTCCACCACTAGCAGTGGTTTGCCTACTTCACGCTGCTAGCGATTATTATATGTTGTTGATGTTATCAAGATTACCATTTCATTTCCAACCTCCGTTTTGGTTATTTCTCATTTCATTAACTCATTCTAGGTTACAACAGAGACCATAGGAATTTTAGAAATATATCTGAATATACAATGCATTCCGGATTACTTCCTTTGGTGTTAACATCATTCATGAGGGACAATTAATGCCTATTTTTAAAGTGCAGGGACAAGTTTGTCACAAAATTGTAGCTCTTCAACAACTAACTAAGAACCCCAGTGTTTACAGACATACTTTGTTAGTGATATGAAGCATCAGGCTGTGAACATAGCTCAAACGAACAAGGATACAGACGCGGATATTATCTGGAATCTTCAAGAAATGCTACATGTAAAGAATAGTTATGTGAGAAGTTTCAAATATTCTCTAGAGGCAGATCCATCTCCTGAGTTGACAGATTCATATAAAAATCCTCTAGAGAACATTCTCGGCGATATAATGCACCTGAATGTAATTAAGTTGCTATAATGATGAGAGGTGAAGAGACTAGATGTCATCGTGACATTATAATTAATAGAAGAAACAATCAGATAACAGCGATGTCATCGTAGCATTATACCTCATAAAAGAGACAATCGGATAACAAGGATGTCATCGTGACATTATACCTCATAGAAGAGACAATCAGATAAAAAGGATGTCATCGTGACATTATACCTCATAGAAGAGACAATCAGATAAAAAGGATGTCATCGTGACATTATACCTCATAAAAAGAACAATCAGACATTTTGAACCTATACCTAGATAAAAATCTGATAAAAAGGATGTCATCGTGACAATACCTCATAGAAGAGAAATCAGATAAAACGATGTCATCGTGACATTATACCTCATAGAAAAGACAATTATAAAAAAATATGTCCTCATAAACCTCATAGAAGAGACAATCAGATAAAAATTCTCATAGAAGAGTCATCGTTCACACATTATACCTCATAAAAGAACAATCAAAAAAGGATGTCATCGACATTAAATAGAAGGATCAGATCAAATCGATGTCATCGTGACATTATACCTCAAGAAGAGACAATCAGATAAAAAGATGTCATCGTGACATTATACCTCATAAAAAAATTTTAACTCCAGATAAAAAGGATGTCATCGTGACATTATACCTTTTAGAAGAGGCATCAGATAAAAAGGATGTCATCGTGACATTTATACCTTCAAAGAAGAGACAATCTGATATAAAAAATGTCATCGTGACATTATACCTTATTTAAGAATGGAGATAAATTGGATGTCATCTGAATTATACCTCATAAAAGAACAATCAGATAAAAAAGGATGTCATCGTGACATTATACCTTTAGAAGAGACAATCAGATAAAAAAAATGTCATCGTGACATTATATTTAAAAGATTAAGTGAACTTCATCATAAGATACCTTGAAATATCCATTGTTATTTATGAATGGAAGGATTGATATCATTAATCATCTACAAAGTGAGAACAAGACTGTCTATGCAATTGCTTTCTATGCCTAACATTTCATTATGCATCCGAATACATTCGATCATCTACAAAGAAGTCAGCAAAGGTTCCACCAGTATGCAGTTGACATATATGACAAAATTGAAATCAAAGAGATTAGGATACTTTAGGCCACACAAGCTTCTTCACCACGGCCAGTAAAAAATATTTTTTTACATGTGTTTCAGCCCCTTAATTAATTTTAGGAAAACTTGAGAAATTCATCGGGATAATTTTTAGTGAATATATTAGTTAGAAGCAGAATTCTTTGAAGAATTTAAGTTACCGGAATTTTTTGCAGAATCGGATTCCGTCTTACCGAAAATCTGTTCTGAATTGAAAAATAAAACTAAGACATTATTTAATTAGAGAAGCTTGTAATTGCTTTTATGAACAATATATATCAAAGAGAATATTGTCTGAAGAAAAACATTTCATGAAAAATGAATTTTTGCAAGATATTTTTTGTTTTTTAACAATTTCAAATTGTATGATTTATAAAATTTTAAAATCTTAAAATTAATTTTCAATATGATAATTCTTAGGAAATATAGTTATTAATAAAACTATATTTATTAATAATATGTTGTAAAACTTATTACAATCTGACGACCCCGAATATTTTTCAAAGAATTTTTATTTGTTTTTCTATGTGTGATTACGTACAGAATTTCTGAAGTAGGGATGTGCAAACCGATTAATCTATCATTAAAAGGTCACGTGTTTTAAGGATTGTTCCTGCTTACGGCGAAAAAAAAAAACCCTCAAACTTTGTCGTCTGCTCCACCATAATATGAACACGTTCGGCTCCCAAACCGCTGTCAATAAATCGATTAGCACATCAGAAAAACAAGACCCCGGAGTTAAGAAATTGTTGACACCTAGGAATGGTTACTGAATGAAAAATAAACAAAACAGAGGTTGGAAATGAAATGAAATGGTAATCTTGATAAAATCAACAAAATACGATACTTGCCAGCGGCGTGAAGTAGGTAAACCACTGCTAGTGGTGCACTACTTAGACGGCATATTACACTTCCCCCAACTTACAATAGTGTACAACATATTTATGAGGATTGGGACATACCCATTCATAGGTACGGTATATAATATTTATAAGTAATATTTGTTTTAGATCAGATTAATTTAACTTTAAAAATTTGCTAATTTTCCTCAAATAACATTTCAGAAATATATATTTTATTTTTGCAAGATTTTTAAAAACGAGAATTAATTTTTGTTTACAAATGTGTCAAAAAAAAAACGTTTTTATCGATTTTACTAAAAAAAATCGATTCCGGTCAATATAATTTCTGTTTGAAATACACCACAGAGTATTTTACTTACTGGAAATAATAAATTCTAAATCATTTAGCTTTCAATTAAAGCTAAAATTAAAGCTTCAGGAAAGATTTTCCATTAAAAAAAATGATTTTAAACCTTACCTATACCGAATTAATGAAGGTACATATATTAGAGTCTCTAATAAACGCCGAATTTGTTAAGCATCTTACTTCACACGATCTCCTTTCGAATAAACAGTATGGTCTCCGTTTTTCCAGGTCTGCCACCGACGTGTTAACGGCCATTTCTGAATTTGTCTATCGCGCTTTAGATTAAAACGTCGAAGCTTGGTCTGTGGCCCTAGATATGTGAAACGTATTCGACAGGGTTTGGCATATGGTCTTCTTTACAAGTTCAAGTATTACGGTGTCTCTGAACGAATATTTGGCCTAATCCAATCGTTCCTAACAAATGGACACGCTTTATGTTCATTTCCTATTAATGCAGAGTCCCCGCCCCTATGTGTCATCCTCGGACTTACGCTGTTTCTGATCTTCATCAACGATTTTCCCGATGCCATTAGTTCCTAACTATGTATCTATGCAGATGACGCAACTTTTTTACTCCCGTCTTAGTAGCAAGTCCGAGAGACTCAACAAAATAAAACTGGCAACTGTTCTTGAAAAGGACCTCCAATCAGTGGTTAAATGAGACGAGAAATGGCTTCTAAATTTTAATGCCTCCAAAACAAAACTGCTTTCATTTAATCAACACCGAGAATCTCTTCTACCTACCAACAGTATGCTAAACTTTGCGTCTTCTTGGGCTCTCGTTTCCACATGAAGTGGAGTAATTATATTGAATCAATTGCTAGTTCTACTGCGAGGAAAGTTGGTTTACTGTGTCGTGGTAGCCAATTATTCTGGTTAGGATCTACCTTGCACACTTATAAATCTGCCATTCGCCCGTACATTGAATACTGTTGCTTTTGAATATTAAATATTTGATTTTTTTTTTCTGGCTCACGCAAGGATTTGACGTTATTTTTATTCCTGAATCAACAAACGTGGAGTGTTGGCACATGGCGATTTTAGCACTGACCCCTCCCTCGATCTTGGGATTTAAATTCGAACAGTCTAGATTACGCAAAACAAAAACAAACAAAAAATAACGTCACTCCTTGTTTAATTTCGTCTACAAAGCCATGTGAAAATGTATATCGTTGCCTGTCTTGTATGTATCTCTTTGAATTTCATTCTTTAATCGTTTTATTTATATATTTCCTTTTTTCACTCGATATTAATTTTTAATTTTTTTTTCAATTGAACTGAATTTATTCTACTCTAACGTAATAAACTGTTGCAGTTCTGTCCTGTCTCCCCGGTGGTTTTAGCCGAAAAAGAAATCCACCCGATCTTCCTCCGGTGAACTGAAGAAACCACCACTATTCGCCACGTTGTGAATTCTTGATCCGAACAGCAGTGTATCGATCTCCCCAGAACGATCCGGTGGGAAGGGGAGGAAATGGTTGGGTATTTTGCTGAAAAGAAATCACTATTCATGCAGCAAAATTTTCTTGTCGTAGCCGCAAACACATGAAAAAGAAAAAAAATAAGCAACTCCTGTTCCTGTACAAAGGGCCCTATTTAGGCCACTGTTTTTTTATGTCTCTACCGAAGAATTTACACGAGTACAAAATGTCGTAACGACATTCACTCGTTTGGGTCGGAAAGTCACAGAGAGAGAGTAGGAAAATTTCTGCCTAAACAATTTCGGCTGATCTAAGGGAAGTAATTCGTGGATCTTCGTCTGCATCCTACGATATAGCAGTCTGCTTTCTCGCAGCGTTGTTGACGAAGTTATCTGGATTCGTACGGGTTCTATTTCGATCTCTTGGTTCGGGTCGGTCTTCTTGACACAGGGCAACCAGCAGACCAGGCCAGCAAATTCCAACAAGCCGCCTCTTCCGCGTTCTGTTCTCCGAACTCCGAACTCCGAACTCATCTGACTAACTCAAGCGTGCGGGCAGCTTATATAGAGAGAGGCGGAACTAAACCATCTTTAGGCACCGCCCCCGAATTTTAATATGCAAATCGCCTGGACCACCATGTGTTTCCGCCTAATCTCCGGATCTCCGCGGGCAAACCAGTTTTCAAGAGGTACTAAAATCTGATTCGGACATCCTGCTGGATCTTCCGCAGACAACGTACACTTAAATTTTGCCAAAACCACTTAGCCCGTCTGGTTGAATTTCGCTATTCAGACCACCCAAAAATCCAATTTGCCATTTATCACAAACTTTACTTTAACGAATCTGTTTCTTAATCACTTTGGAATTATTACATGTAATTAACTAATAACTCAACCCCAGAAACAATTATAAGAGAAAAAAAAAACAAGAGAGAAAAAAATAAACTTATTTCTGGAATTACTCCGGAATCGCTTCTACCCAAGTAATTAGCGCCTTCATCCTAATTCTTTAGCACTGTTGATTGCTAAATCCACCTCCTTCTCTCTCCCTATGTCACACTACTCCATTTTGGAAAATTTTGTTTGAATATTAAATCTTTGATTTTTTTTCTGGTTCATGCAAGTATTGGACGTTATTTTTATTCCTGGCTCACAGACATAGAATGTCGTCTTCCTGTTGCTTCTGCTTTATACCTCAAGATTCTTGACAAAATTCAAGGAAGGGTTTGCAATGCCTACAAATATTTTCATGAGAATGATGAGCGATTCTCCTTAGTGTTTCATCTGCATGAATTTAAGCGTACTATTAGATTGTCATCTCGGTTACAGAGTTCTGCTATTGAATTAACTATATGTAACCGTCAGTTCTATTCTAATAGATTCTTTCCTCGCACTACTACTTCCTGTCAAACTCTCTTCCAAATTCTTGCTTTCCTGACACCTACAATCTTCCAAAATTTAAATGCAATTTAAATCGCCATCTTATGTCTTCCTTAACCATGCTCTTTTATTCTACTTTTCCTCACGTCAATCTTCCAACATTTTTCACTCCTTGCATCTCCCTGGGTTGAATGGTCTCCAGTCTCTTTATATTTTATTGGTAAAAGGAAAGACAAGCAACCTTTCAGATTACAGGTGAATTTATTGAAAGAAACCATTTTGTGGAAATCTTTTTGTCAGAAGACAAGCAATTAGCTTGGAGCTCACATGATAATAGACCCTTCGTAAAGAGCCTTTCCGCGGGAAGAGCCTTTCCACGTGTCTAGAATATGTGTAAGGAAAGAGATTTAAAAAGGAAAGATAATGATAGTGTTCAATGAAAATTTATCAGTTTTGCTGATAAGATATAAAGGCTACAATTGTTTACAACAAAGATTATTGGGGATGATTTAATGTTTTCTTCTGCATTCCTTGTTTGTTTCTTTTTCATTTTCTTCCTTTGCACATATTTTTCTTTTCTCTTCATTCATTCTTTCTCGTCTGTTTTCCAGTTTCTTTCTTTCACAATTTCTGTTTCTTTTTGTTATTCATTTTTACACATATATATTTCTTTTTTTTCTTTAAATGTTGAGTCTTTCGCGTCGATTTCTCACCACTTTCTATCTACGTAATCCTGTTTTGGATGTTTTTCTTTCTTTTTATTATTTCTTTTATGTTATGCTGCATTTTATTCTCTTTCTTTCTTTACTGTGTTTTCTTCTCTTTCTTCTTTGTAAAAATTGCTGCCTTTCTTTATCTTCTCCAGATTTGCTTTCATTTCTTCTTTTCTTTCTTAAATCACTCTTTCTTTCTTTAATATCATTTCTCTTTCAACTTTCTTTTCTATTTTGTCTTTTTTACTTTTGACCATTTCTACTCCTTTTTAATTTCTCTGCAGTCCTTCTCATTTCTTTCTTTCTTTTTTCCTTCCCTTTTTGTTTTTTGTTTTCTTCGCTTTCTTCTTATTCCATTTTAACTTCTCCGCCTTTCTCTTCTTTCTTTCTTTCTTTCATTTTTGTTTTCTTTTTTTTTTGTTTTCTTCGCTTTCTTCTTTCTTACTCCATTTTAACTTCTCGACTTTCTTTCTTTCTTTCTTTTCTTTCTTTCTTTCTTTCTTTCTTTCTTTCTTTGATTATTTTTCGTTACTCCTTTTCCTCTTCTTCCTGGCCATTACCCCATTTTTTCTATCTAGATAATCCCGTTTTCACACCCATCCCACCCTTACTGAGAGACAAAAAATGAGTATAGAAAAGAAAGAAAAAAAATACCCCCAATTTAGAAGCCTGATTTTGAACTTGTCGCCACTTTGACTTGAAATATCACTTTCGCTCTACTACCACTACTACTACTACTAATACCCCTCGTTCCTGACCCTCGCACCGTCCCAGTAGGTCGGTGGGTGAGTATTTAGCATCCAGTCATAAAGTATAGTCATATCGTTCTCCAATATCCATAAAAAGGTTCCGCTTTTAGACCAATCGACCAGGACAAGTTAAATGAAGAATTCTTTATCAAATAATTTTGAAACTTTTTCACTTGTTGTACTATCATATTGTGGGAAATTAGTCCCAGCTTTCCCATATGAAAGGGTGAAGGTTAAAGGTGACAGAATCGATAAAAGCAACAGCGGTCAATTCTCTCTTTTAGACAGAAGAATAAAAACTCAAACTCCTGTTCGGGATGTAACAATAAAAGAAGAAAAAGTGTATTTACATACATAAAATGGTAAAGGGATATATACAAAATATGAGAGAAATAAAGGTAGAAGAAAATTCCTTTAGCTTAAAGGAAGAAAAAGTGTTCATAGAAAGGCTTGTTCAAAATATTTCTCTGAGTGCCTAAAAGTTCTTTAAGCAAATAAATTGTTCTTAAGGGCTTAGCATTCACATAAGATTTCTTCAGAGCTCTTGTTAATGGCGAAACAATCGGAATCTCTGTGGTTTGTAGTTGAGTGAATTCGTAGGCCGACGACAGGAATTTCACGGTTCAAGGAAGCAGATCATGAGTAGTTTTAGTAGAGTGCCGCCGTTCTGTCTTTAGAGCCCAACATTTAGATTCCTTCCTTTGAAACAGGTTCCAAAGGTGACTGGTACTATTGTCACCGAACTGATGTTATCACAGAGAATGTCCAAAACTCACTGCCAAAGAGACGCGCATTCTTCGTATTTACCAAGATTAGAAGGCTCAGAAATCTCGGAAACTTTTCCCTCCAAAATTGCTCTATATTTTCCCGGCCCTCTCATTCGCTAGAAAATATATTCTTATCTCTGATAAGAATCAAAGGTTTGTCAGCTGATTGATATATACATATCTATCTATGTAGGTTTGTTTTTCTTGTTACCATATTTTC
>CAHIKZ030001506.1:475000-484240 GCA_903632075.3 Acanthosepion pharaonis | reverse complement strand
TTTTTAATACTTTTGCTTAGAAGAAGGCATCTTTAGCTATCTCGATAAGCCTTCGGATTTTAGTGTCGCACTTTTCATCCTCTGAAAAACACTTTCCCTGGAAATAAAGATGTTAAATTTCGATAGCACTTTAGAACACTTTCCCAAGCGTCTAAACTTATTCTTTAAGAATGCAACAATATTAATCTTTAATTTGATCATTGTCTCTCGGTGTCCCGATAAGAGAATATTGGCGTGTTTAGAAGAGAAGTTATAATTTGTAACATATTCCAAGCTCCTGCTCGGACTAAAGTTTTCCGCTGTTATGAAGTGAAAAGATTAATTGCTACCTCAGCTGGTCTTGTGTCCGTGCTATACATTTAGAAATTCTTGATAAAATCCAAAGAAGAATCTGCAATGTTATTGGTCCTGACCTGGCATCTCAGCTTCAGTCATTTTCCCACTGCAATAGCATACCCTTTTTTATAAATACTTTCATAGTAATAAAATCTAATGAAGAATCTGCAATGTTACTGGTCCTGACCTGGCATCTCAGCTTCAATCACTTTCCACTGCCATAGCATAGCCTTTTCTATAAATACTTTCATAGTAATAAAATCAAAAGAAGAATCTGCAATGTTACTGGTCCTGACCTGGCATCTCAGCTTCAATCACTTTCCCACTGCCATAGCATAACCTTTTCTATAAATACTTTCATAGTAATAAAATCCAAAGAAGAATCTGCAATGTTAATGGTCCTAACCTGGCATCTCAGCTTCAGTCATTTTCCCACTGCCATAGCATAGCCTTTTCTATAAAGACTTTCAAAGTAATAAAATCCAAAGAAGAATATGCAATGTTACTGGTCCTGACCTGGCATCTCAGCTCCAGTCATTTTCCCACTGGCATAGCATACACTTTTCTATAAATACTTTCATAGTAATAAAATCCAAAGAAGAATCTGCAATGTTATTGGTCCCAACCTGGCATCTCAGCTTCATTCACTTTCCCACTGCCATAGCATAGCCCTTTCTATAAATACTTCCATAGTAATAAAATCCAAAGAAGAATATGCAATGTTACTGGTCCTGACCTGGCATCTCAGCTCCAGTCACTTTCCCACTGGCATAGCATAGCCTTTTCTATAAATACTTTCATAATAATAAAATCTAAAGAAGAATCTGCAATGTTAATGGTCCTGACCTGACATCTCAGCTTCAATCACTTTCCCACTGCCATAGCATAGCCTTTTTTATAAAATACTTTCATAGTAATAAAATCCAAAGAGTATATGCAATGTTACTGGTCCTGTCCTGGCATCTCAGCTTCAATCACTTTCCCACTGTCATCATGTAGCTTCCCTGTGTCTTTTCTTCAAATAATTTCATTGTAATTATTCTGATGATACTTCCGCTATGAATGATAAGTAAAAATGTTTTTTTTGTGTGTAAGCATTACTGTGGTATGTTTGGTCAATAATAGTGGTTAGCTAAGTTTAAGATAAGGCAGATTGAAGATCAACATTTCCTATCACCCTTTTTGACCTTGTGCCACATTTTTGTATTTTCAAAATAGACATCACTTTACGCTATGTTACCTAGACTTTATGAATTTAAGCGTGTTACTAAATTGGCGGATAGGTCTCATCATTTTATAGTGGAAATGTTAGATATAACCGTAAGTCCCATGCCAAATGTTTCTTCTATCGCACTTCTCGCTTGTGGAACTCTCTTCCGGCTTCTTGCTTCCCAGTCAACTTTGATCTTCAAAATTTTAAATGCAATATTAATCGTTACCTACTGCCTTCTTAATTCTTGTTCATTTATTGTTCTCTCTCCTTCATGTTTTTTCATATATTCGCTAACACTCAGTAACCCATTGTGTCTTAGTGGCTTCATTGCCTTGCTTGGAGTGAAATGTTTTAAAAAAAGAGGGAATTATAAGGTGAGTTAAATGTTTTGCTTTCACTGTGGAGAAAGCAACGGGAAAATACTCCACTATTTTTTTCACAAGAAGTCCTGACAATTCATGGCATTTCGGTCGTTGTGACACCCGGGACAATGGTCTAGTTGATTAAACCGTTGGTTCGTGATATAGTAATTATGTGTTCAATCTCGGGGCCGGGTAGTGTGTACTTGAACTCAGTGGAAACAATAACTAAAGTTCTACAAATAAGAACTAGGTGAGATATCCTTAGACGTGGACCGTGGAATGAGATCAGTCGCAGATTAAAAATAATGGTTTGGTTCAACATTCACTGTAGGTTACCCGGAACAACATACACCTGATAAAGGCCGGCACAACGGCTGAAACGTTGTGATAAGAAGAACAATGAAGATGGGGACAATAGTTCGCATGTAAATAGTGTAAATAATATATAATATCATTGAATTCCAAACCGTGCAGAAGGAAACGGGATAGCACATTTCCATAGAAAATTCAAAGAAAATAAAGAAAAAGGCCCTGATTGCCTACATCTTGTATGGACATGGTATTAAAAATTAACCAACTGCTCGAAACCGTAAAGAAGGCAACAGAAAACGATTTCACTGTCTTTACTAAGAAGTCATGACAATTCAAAAATAATTTGGATTATCATAGAGTATCATGGTCGTTTGTATTTTGAAAAAAGATTACATTTAAAAAATGGGTTTAAAATTCCTCAGCTGCCCTAATACAAGACTAAATTAAGTTTGCTTAATACCTTGAAGAAACTCAGTTTTATTTTAATCATTTCACCCTAAGTAAGGGGATAAAACCACTAAGACGCAAAGTGTTACTGAACTAGAATACTGAAATAACCGAGAAAAAGTTGCTGAGGACAGAAGACAATAAAATAATAGATTTTAGAGACAAGATGGCGATTGTCGTTGATTTAGAACTTTTGGAGAATTTAGTCTTTCTTTTTTTTAAAGCAATTCGCACCAAGTAAGGCAGGAGTGTCACTAGTACGCAAGGGGCTACAGAGAGTGTAAGTAATAGAAAAGACTGGGTATGGGAGGGGGTGAGGAAACGATAAAAAGAAGAAAGGAGGAGGATGAAGAAGAACGGGGAACAAGGCATCAGAAGATCCTGACAAATATTTAAATTTTGAAGATTATAGTTATCATGGAAAAAAGTAAGGGAAATTTTTCTTTTTTGTCGGGAAGTGCGAGAGAAGATGCTGTTGGAGTAGAAGAGGTGGATACATTTAACTGTTCCGACAATAACAGGGTGGGACCTAGATGCCAACCGAGTAGCACGCTTAAATTGATGCAGTCGGAGCATCAGTGAAAATGTCTCATCAGAGCAGATGCCATGAAAATATTCATAGAAAAGACATTGAGTCGACAGGGAAGCAAGAAGCTAGAAGACAGTTACATAATCAAAAAATACGTGAGTGTCATGGCCACCTGTCTTGAAGGGACACATCTAAATTTTTTTTTCAATTGAAAATTCATTTCTGAAATAAAGTATTAAAACTATAAATTCTCTTAAGGAGGTTTCTTTAACGTCCTTCTGCAAAACGAGTTTTCTTTTTTTTAATAGAATTCTGATATTCCCTCCAGTCAATTTGTTTTTGCTCAGCACTTTTCAGTGAACAATTTATATTTTTTACATTTTTTTGGGAGAAATATTTAAGCCCAACAAGTAGATTGGTGACTTTAAATTGATTAAATTTCCCATTCTGGAGAATAAACAATGGATGGGTTGTTCTTTTTAATCATTTTTTTGTGAAAAAAATCGGCAAAAAAAAAATGGAATTACTGCCAGTAACAACACACACCTTTCGACCACTTCCAGCGAAGTGTTTTTTCTTTGGCATCCATGCCTTCTATTTATCTAATATCTTTTCAATCCTTCGATCTTTCTCTGCAATTTTTATTATCAGTTTTCTTTCTTTCTTTTTTTCTTTCAATTTTCTAGTCTTTTCTTTTTTATTCCCTTCTTACTTTTCTTTTATCATTTCTTTCTTTCATTTTTATTCTTTTTTCTTCTTTCTTTTCATTTGATGTCACTTTTTTCTTTTCCGTCTTTTTTATTTATTTACTTTACCATCTATTTCTTTGTTTCAATTTTTTAGCCTTTTCTTTTTTATCTCATTCTTATTTTTCTCCCCTGTTCTCATTTTTATTCTTTCTTTCTTTCTTTCTTTCTTTCTTTCTTTCTTTCTTTCTTTCTTTCTTTTCATTAACTATCATTTACTTTCTTTCTTTTCCAACCTTTTTATTTATTCCCTTTTCCATTTCTATCATTCTTTCTTTAATTCTTTTCATTCACTATCTTTTTCTTTCATTTCTTTTTCATCCTTTTCTTTTCTACTTCTTTTTTTCTTTTCTTTCTTTTCTTTTTACCCTTCTCTCTGTTCTTATATATCTTTCTTGTTTTTTCTTCTTTCTTGTATATTTTCTTGTCTGTAATCTTTTGTTTGTATTTTATCTTCTTCTTCCTTCTCCTTCTCTTCCTTCTCCTTCTCCTCTTCTTCCTCCTCCTCCACCTTCGAACCAAATATCGATCTCGTTTTTGGACATTCCAAGCAGCGTTACTTCCGGACTATCCTGCCACTGGCCATCAACTTATCACCTGAGATTATCAATTGCCAAATAAGATATTCGCATTGTTTTGCAATGTTTTCTTTTTCTCTCTCTCTCTCTCATACATGGATTTCACACACACATATACACACATCTTTAATAAACACATGAAATATATTCACATGCATATATATATATATATAAGAGGAAATTTGATATATATTTTTTTTTTCATCAAGAAAATTTCTATAAGAGGTATGACAAAGTGGGAAATGTTTTCGTGTGACGCGTTTCGTTCTTTAGAACTTAATCGGACTAAACTCATGTTCACGTTGATGCTACTGCGCATGCGCACGAAGGAAACTGGGACGCTGAGAATTTAAAATAATTTTTTTTTTTTTAGATTTGATATATGTTTTGGATAAATAATTTTGCCGATTTCATTTAGATTCCGTCACTATTGTTATTAATATTTCCAACATCAGGATTATAGAAGATCAGCCAAGAAGGATTGGATCGTTAAAAGAAATTGGACGCAAATTTACTGTGGTTGATCTAGCTTTTAAACAATTTTAAATATATCATTTTCCTTTTAGGAAATTGCTTTATCTTTTAATTAGAGTATCATTATATATATATATATATTTGGTTGGATAGATGTGAATTTGTGACCCTGGGTTTCACGCTTTTAGCGATCGTCAGATTTAGATTGTTAGTGATTGGTCTGACGATCGCTAAAGTCTGAAACCCAGGGTCACAAACTCACATCTATCCAACAAATTATATATGTTATCTCTGATATTGAGCGATTTCTAATAAGTATTTATGTTATAATATATAATAAAATTATATATATATATATATATTTATATTTATATACATTTTTTATAACACACACACACATATATATATATATATATATGTGTGTGTGTGTGTGTGTGTGTGTGTGTGTGTATTCTCGCATTGTGATTCCCCACCTGATGAAACGTTAAACAAGTTTTCGTTCTTTTTTAACGTTGAAACAAGTTTTGTACTGGGTATGTGCATGTTCTAACGTAACACTGCAAAATAAATAAATATTTACAGCTCACCTTTTGTATTGTGCTCTGTTTTAAAGTAATGTTTTAAACGCTGAAATCTTACTGTTTGTTCTTTTACATTGTGTATATATATATATATATATATATATATATATATATATATATATATATATATATATATATACTCGTGCCAAATTATTATCGAGATAACTTTTTTTCTAATATTTCAAAAACTGTCCAATCAATTCACACAAAATTTTTACACAATTTTTACAACACTGGCCTGCGCAATCAGTGAAATTTTCGTACTGATCTGCGCAATGTAAACAAACTGGCGCCATATTTGTTATTAGCGCGGTGATTTGAGAGTGCCAAATTATTAGAAAGGTTTAGTAAAATTCCCAGAATTGACCAAACAAAACGTTTATTAATGTTGCACGTGAATATTTATGATCAAAAGAAGCTAATAAATAAGATAATCAAACAAATAATAACAGATACAAACAAAGGCACAGTTTTAAACAAATTAATAGGGAATGTGCTTTCCCTGTTTTGAAATTACTTGAAGAAGTCGACGATCCATAGAATTTGTTAATTGTAGGATGTCATCTGCTGTAATGCCGCGATTTATGTCAAGAATTGCTTCCCATAACTCAGTGTTGCTCCTGAATTGTCGTCCGTAGTTCGTACAGTCTTCGCTTCATGATGCTCCAAAAGTTTTCGATTGACTTCAAATCCGGAGAATTTGCTGGCCACTTCATTTTTCGAGGTCCATCGAAGCCTAACTGTTTCAAATATTCAGTAGTCTTGTGAGAAGCATGTGAGGAAGCATTATCTTGCATAAAAACAATGGACCTTTTGAAATCAACTCTTTGCCTTTTCATCCACCGTTCAAGATGCTCCTTCATAAACGCTATGTATGCATCAGCAGTCATTTTGACACCATCTGGTACTCTCCATGGGCCTACTCATGTTTTTTCCAATGATACCACCCCAGATCATTATGCCTCTACCGCCTTGTTGGCGTCTCAAAATATGATGGCGATTCTGTCCATTCATTACCCAGCCTTTGCACCATCTATCTGGCCCATCAAGTGTTGCTCGAGTTTCGTCAGTGAATAAAACTTTAGAGAAGTCAATCTTCATATTGTCCTCAGCCCATTTCAATCGATTTTGAATGTGATTTCTCGTCAACGGAGGCTTCGATACAGGTTTGACTGTTGTTGCTATTTCCCTCAGATACCGACACCGAGTACTTTTAGACACAGTAGGATCCCCAATGCGACTGAAAAGCTCTTGACTGGTAAGTCCAGGGTTCTTCGTGGCCTCTCGTTTAAGTCGTGACATGAGACGACGTGAAATAACCCTCGGCTTGCCTTTATCTGCCCTTTTGCGTACTTGTGTAGGGTCGGCGGTGAACTTTTTCACTGTTTGATGACACCTCCCTATCATTTTAGAAATTACCTTTTGAGAGTTCTGGGGTGATAGTTTTCTTTTCAGCATCACTTAAACTGCTTTTACGGCCCATCTTTTCATTGAATTCTTACACTTTTCTAATAATTCGGCACGCTCAAATCACCGTGCTGATAACAAATATGGCGCCAGTTAGTTTGCATTTCGCAAATCATTACGAAAATTTCACTGATAGCGTAGTTCAATGTTGCCAACACTGTGAAAATTTTGTGTGAATTGATTAGACGGTTTTTTGAAATATTAGAAAAAAAGTTTCTCGATAATAATTTGGCACGCATATATATATATATATATATATATATATATATATATATATATATATATATATATATATATATATATATATATATATATATATATATATATATATAGCTAAACCTGCGTCTTCTCTACTTACTATATTTATATATATTTATTTAGTTATTTTGTTTATCCATCGGGTTTTTTTATAAAACTTTGGACTTGCATGCATATATATATTTTCGGCGAACGTACATGTTCTTGGTTCTTTCTTTTTTACCTTTTTCCCCTTTGGTATCTTTTGACTATTATATCAATATATTTATATATATATATAACTTATATTATTTATATAACATATATATAGATGTGGAAAATTTCAGATCTCCAGGCTAGTTAATCTTATAGCTATTTAATAAAATAAACTTAGATCCATCACAAAAAGGCTGTTAATTTATAGTCCTCTTTTTTCATTTCAGACCTTTGATAAGCGTAGAAACAATATAAAAAAGGTTTAAATGGCTAGGCTGTTAACTTATAATGTTTAAATAAGCGTATGCAAAAAAATAAAAAAATTGGAAACGCCATTAATGAGGTTTGACCTCACTATTCAGTCGTAAATGATCTCGAAATAAATACAAATAGAAAAATAACCATTACACCATTTTCGAAGTGCCAGGTTGTTACCTTTATAGAGATTTACTAACCATAGCTCAGAAATTGACATAAGGCCAAAAAAATGATCAGTTTTAGTGAGGATCGAACTCACTTTGAAGTTGTAATTGATCAAAGTAAAAGGCACATTTCTTGACGATTTTTTTTGCAAAAAAATAACATAATTCAATATTTTTTTTTTGGGGATATATATCGTATTAAAAATTTTTTTTTCAAAAATATTTTGTGCTAATACTTTTTTCCAAAATTAAATTCTTCTCAATAGATTCTTTCTTCAAAAACTTATTTCTGGTAATAATTTTTATATTTTGTATTAAATCCCATTCTATTTCTTTCAAGTGCTCTTTACCTCAGTTTCGAGTTTAAATATTTGCCCATTTAAATGGGACCCTAACAGGTGCTACCACAATCCAAATCAGGGTGGACCTTCTCACACCAAAAATTTAGAGGTTAATTCCATTTCTCCTCAAAACCTCCTGATCAGATTGCCTTGCTGTCGGACAATAATTTATCGTCTTAACAGGAAGTGATGTAGTTTATCGTCATACCCAGGACGGAGTTTCATTTTGCTTTTCCCTGCAAATTATTCTCCTTTTTTTCTGGTCTTCAGCTCCATTTTCTCTTCTCTAAACCTCTAACTACAGGTTTTCTCCGTTATCTGCTTTTAGTAGACGACCAGGATCCTACCTCTGTTGTTATTTAGTAAGCTTAGTTTAGTTTTGGCACAAGGCCATAATTCTAGGGTAAGAAATGACTATTAATCGTCTACCAGGCTAAAACCCTTAATCAATACCCGGCGACGAGGGGCCCCTGGGGATATAGTTGGCTGGTGTGGAATAAATTATCGTCTTCTTCAGGCAAAAATGACTTTTTGGGCCGAAAAACATTTGAAAAATTTTTTTAAAATGGATATAAATATTGTTTCTTCGGAGAAACTATTTATTCTGTGGATTTTATGAAGACAAACTTAAAAATTTGTATAAATTAAAATTTGGTAAAATGAACGAATTAGACAAATATATATTATGATTTCTTTAAGTTTATAACATTTTTTGTTAATAAAATTCAAACAAAATGAGAAAAAAAATATTTTCAAATTCAATCACCTGAAGAAGGTTTTTTGTTGTTCAATTTTTAATTTCTGAAATGGTAATGAATATGAGGAAAACAGTCCGAATAATGTTTTAATGTAAAAAATGATAATACCTTATCTCAGAGATATAGAGGCCGAAACGTTGTGAATAAATCAATGAATATGATTCAACAGTCCGAATAATGTAAATAATTTTTCAGTTATAGATAAATTAACTTTTTTATTT